>JAQGBI010000060.1:0-37370 GCA_034698325.1 Sminthurinus elegans | reverse complement strand
TTTTTTGTCTGGAAAAATATTTTGTAAAGTTTTTTTATCGAATTATCAATTTTTCGATATTTCGAGATGATATTTTTGTTTGCTTTGATATATCGTTTGTATCCATATCGACAAACTCTAGTCCTGCCTGCCTCTACATGTTATTTACGTGTCACAAATGCACAAATACTACACCTTATCATGATATTCAATATTTGACGATTGACGACGTTTCTTGTTTATGTATGTACACACAATTTTAAATGTGAATATTCTAGCATTACCACATGCAACCAATCCAATCCAATACCCATCGACTTGAGACATGAGGCAGCATCATTTTCATCAATATGTGAATCCTATTGGTAAACTAACAACTTGTAAACAGACATGACATTTACAAATAATGTGATCACCAATCTCATTATTCTTCACGGTTTAATTCGGTTGTACTTGAAATTATCACGGCCCTGCTGTTATTCTTGTAGGTCTCATGTCTTATGACCAGACATACGAAAACACATGGAAATCCGTAAAGATAAAAGAATGCAATTAAATTATGACATGTAACCAATTTGCTTCCAAACTTTCACAGTGAAGAGTGAAGCCAAAGGGTTATCACAGTTTGTCTAGATACATTCTTGTTTTTGACGAGCAGTCATTTAATTTCTATTTATTACGGTGTAGATTTTTTGAAATATCTCTGTGATGGTGGATATGTACACACACTTTTCTACATCTTTTTCTCTTTTCCATGTCTTTTGTGTGTTTACGATACTATTAAAACTGCACGTAGAATGTAGAATATGTAGAGTTGCAGGTTTTGGGGAAAATTATTTTATGTGGAGCTAATTATAAGCCTGAGGAAAGGAGAAGTGTATAGACTGAGGAGGTAATGGAGGCAGATCCATTCCATTCACCATGCACACAGGTAGAGCTACCATCAACTTTTGCTAATTCCTAAAAGGTAGAAAATGAGATATTTTGTGCAACAACACTCACATAATAATACATATAGGGTACAATGCAGGGAAATACGGGAAAAGTGTGCAGTTTCTCATCATCTGTGTCTGTCCTCCTCTCATTCTTTTGTATGTGATGAGGATCCTCATCTGATGAGATAGAAGCGGAATGGAATGGGATTGGGATGAGTAGGATAAAGATGCAGGAGGTGGAGGATGGAAAAGATGGAAAAGACGGAAAAGAAGAGTGAGCTGAGCTGAGGGAATCTCATCTTTCTCTCTCCCCCTTCTGCTTCACCATCTCCATCTCTCGACTCTCTACTCCCGATTCTCTATTATTTCTGGGTCTGTCTGCTGTGGGTCTGATTGGACTGTGCATGTGGATTGGATTGTGGATGGAAGGATATTCTCTCTACTCTTCCTCTTCATTCAGACTTTTGAGACGAATAGAAACAGGGTAGTCCGGAGTACAAGAAGAAAGGAAAATATTGCAAGGAGAATTTAAGCTTTCTCGTATACACGGAAAAGGAATGAAGAGCGAGAGAGAGGAAGAGAGAGAGAGAGAGAGATTCACATGAGACAGAATTTGAGCGTGGGTTCTTGCCATGTTAAAGCAGGGTTAGTGAGTGAGTGAGTGTTTGTGTGCAGGTCTACTACATTGAAATGTCTACATTCTGCATACACTCCTCCTCCTCCTCCTGCGCTTCATGCTCACCAGCTCACCATCTCAAAGGGATGAAGCTTTTCAAGTGAACCAGGCCGAGTCAAACAGTCGAGCTGCAAGAAGAAGTAGAAGAAGCAGAAGCAGCAGCACAGAAAGAAAGAAAGAACCAACGAACAAGCAAAAGAGAGAAAGAAATGAGAATTCTCTCTCTCTCTGCTTCTCTGTGCTTCTCTTTCCCTTTTACATGCTCATCGAATTCTCTCCCCTCTTTTCCATTCGTCTCCACTCTCAATTCCGTTAAAGTATGTACATGGATTTGTAATGTGTGTAGTGTATACATTCATCCACACACAGCGAGAATATGTTTTGCTGGAAGGAAGAACAAGTCTGGAACTGAAAGCACCATAGAAACTCGGTGTGTTCCGTTGGATACACGGAGTATGGAGTATGGAGTACGGAGTAGATAGCTGGATTCATCCTCGTACACGAAACAACCAGGGCAGGGAGCGTAGATCGTACATAGGGAAGGAAAGGAAAGTAGGTATAAGAAGAGAGAGCAGACGGACAGGGAAGTAGCGATCCCCGTCATCCTCATCCCCTCGCCATCTCTCTCTCTCGTTCAATTTCTATTGGCACAACCTCGGAATTCTCCTATTTTATATTGGACTCTAAAACTAGACTCCACTCGGAGTTTGTCAGAGACAGAGAGAGAGTTTTGTGCATGCACAGTATAATAATATAGCTACATTTTTTTCATCGATTATACATGTCTCCCGTCTCATGCACCTCGCTGTATAGATTGTAGATGGATTCTAGATTCTAGTTTGTAGTACATATTCAAATGCTTCCACATTCCCTACTCCGTACAATCCACACTGTGGCTCACAAATACATTTTATAGGGACTAACAAACATATGCATGCACGATGCTCAATGTACAGAAATGAGATACAGAGTTACGAGCTCCTACTTCTTGCTCCCAACTCCAGTTGGAGTGTAACGTACTAACCTTTGTTAATATCATATAGTTGTTGTAGTAGTAGGAGCAAGTAGTAGTTATGGTAGATGGAGAAAAAATCCTCTCTGTTTCTCTCTTGCTAGACTAAGTTGAAATAGTTTGTGTAGAGTTTGTGCAGTGGGGAGTATCACTCACTCACAACATTGAGCACCAAGCACCAAGCACTAAGCCTATATTTCAAAGTTGGGTATGGAAAACTATAGACAAATAAAAAAAAAAGTTGAAATGGGAAAGGGAAAGAGGAGAAGCGGATAGAACAAGTTTCATGGGCGATCAAGATTATGATGATTATTTCGAGAGAGAGAGAGAGAGAAATTCCAAAGTCTTAATTTGATACTGATTTATGTAATAGAATATAAAATAGTGAGCTGTCACTTTTAAAATTCACACCGATTACTCCCGCTTCAATGAGTCAGTCCACTGCATGAATTCTCTTATATAAATTTGCGGAATTTTTATCAATACAGGAAACCCCCTTTTGTGCCCCCTTTTTTGGAGGGGGGGAATAATAATTATATTGGGCTACATATTAATTTTAAATGTCTTCATTTTTCATGTGATGTAAAATGGATAGAAATTTAAATACAACATGATAATCGCCAGAGCATTTAGAGGACTGTGGGCATTTTTACACTAGAAATTATTACAGGAATAACTTGGTTACTTACTCAGCGCCTTATCCATCCATGCATCTCAAATCTCAACAGACTCCGTAGACAGAGTGTATTAGTTTTGAATTTCTAATCATGTTCAGGGATTTGGAATACATAATCTTAAGACGCCGTCACTGTCAATATTATTCAGTCAAGTCGAGTGAGGGAATGGATCAAGTCTAAAAGAACCTGGTGCAGTCTATACACGACACACGATACACACATGAGACACAATTACTTATGCTTTCCTCCCCCAACTCAACTCAACTCAACTCTGTCAGTTAGTTTTAGCTCTTGTCTCCTCCTCATCCTCCTCATTTTTTGATATCTTTCTAAAGATACTCAGTCAGTCTAAGCCAGTGTGAAGGTATGCTAAATATTAAACATCACAGTGTGACTACTCTAAATATTCTCTGCTTCCTTCCTCCATTCATTGGTTCATCTATTTACTTAATGTCAAATAAAAGTAGAGATCGGACATTAGGAAACAGGAAAGTTATGTGTAAAATTTAAATGCACAACTCAATTTTCGTAAAAGATATTTTTGTACTTTGGCTACATATTCTTTCATGTTCATATTTTAGCTACAGGTAAAAAAAAACGGAAAAAGTCCAGTCAAGATTTCTTTCCATAATTTACATTTGTACAAAAGAATATATATATGCCCATGATATACGGATGTGTATGTGTATGTGGTGAGGAGAGAGGAGCATACACCATACAAAATACATGATACATATTACACATGTGCATGGACATACTTGAATGTCCAAAGTCATGGTTGAGTATTATTATATTAAATTTTTTGTGAGCCTTCCATACTTGTCAAAAAGTGATGGTGATTCGTAAAAAGGTATTCCTTATTCCTCGTGGGTTGTGTGTGTATGGAAAATGAAAATGAAAATAATAATAGGAATAATAATGATGATAGTTGTTAGTGTTTAGATGTGTATCCAATAAACTGTACACATGTAGTGCGGCTCTCTTATATATTTGTGTGTGTGTCTGTGCGTTCACATGTACAGTGTATAGTGTAGAGTACACAGTGTACGGGCATATGTATGTATGAGAATAATAATATTTTGTGGTAGTGGTGTAATGATCGTCAAAGCGAAAAAGGGGTTGGTTGTGGGTTGATGGTCTTTTCAAGAAGAGTCACGATGAGAGTCAGAAAGAGAGAGAGAGAGAGAGAGAGAGAGGGAATTGTTGCTCTCTGGCTGCCCTGTTCTCCTCTTTTTTCCTATATATTATATTATACTGACTTTGACTTGAGGATATTCCATCCTATGCTATGCTATGCCATGCCATGATGTGTTCTTTTCTGTTCGTTTGTGCTGTGTTGAAGGTGGTATGACGATGGAAGTCTTTAACAAAGGAATACTACGAACACTCTGCTTCTCAAATAATATGAGTAAATATCTGAGACTATGATGAGGATTGAGGATGGCTGTACATTTTGTGCGTGTGTAAGAGAGAGAGAGAGAGGAGAAAAAAGTAACTAACGAACAAACTAACTAACTATGCCCAGATACTCTGTATCTAGTATCTAGTATCTAGCTAGTTGTATAAGAAGAAAGGTATGGCAATCCCAGGAACAGTCAAGAGTAAGGGACTCGTATTATTTTGTGTGTGCATACTTATGCATGTACCATGTATGTAATGAGTGCACTACACACTACAAACGCATGTACTTACAGTATACCTTGCCTTACACACATGTTTTTATACGCGTACAGACAGACCAACTCCAAGCGATGTGTGTGTGTGTGTGTAACCAACAGCCCAATCTCATTCACCAGCACTAACACTAAAAGACAAACCAACTCAAGCCAAGCCATCCAAAGAAGAGTAAAGAGAGTTTAGAGTAAATGTAAAGAAGACAGAGAGAGAGAGAGGAAAAATAAGAAAGAGCTAGCAAGTGATTGAGGCTGTGCAATAAACCTATTTCATTTCTAGTTCTACTTGTATCCTCATTTGCCTGTTGGCTTTTCCACTCTGCACTCCTCACCTTTCTTCATCCTCTTGCAAACAAAAATTATACACACCAGCTCATTTAGTAGTTAGTGGCAGAGCAATGGAAGAGGAGAAGAAAAATAGTTGAATTCTAATCCACCCAACAACTATAAATTATAAGTATGCATGTACAATGTACATTCTACATTGTACAATCAGTTACTCCACAAAAGACACAAGACAAACGCACACTTTTTAGAGACTCATCAACTATGCTGCATTCTGCATACACTTACTTGTCCGCTCTACAAATATACATGTATGATTCATACACATGACAAAGTAACAGGTAGAATTATTATAATTCCAGAATTACAAAAACAAGCTACTTATTATTATTATTATTATTATTTATAATCTGCGGATGAGGAAAAAGATTATTCGCCATGTACACACAAAATCTTGCAGCTCTGTCATGTTATATAATATGAAATACACAATATATAATACGTGTACAATTTTTGCATTTTAAATGAATTACAAAGTGTAACAAAAGCCGGGGATATTAACATTTTACTGTGTGGAAAATAAGGAAACTGCGTATTCTGGAAACTTGCTGAACGTCTGTAATGTGTAATACATTTAACCAAACATTCCAAGAGAGAGGTTAAATTTTTTGCATCCTTTTCAAGCCTTACGATTAGTGTTATAATTTAAAAAACAATTGGAAAAACTATCAACTAAAATCTATAATCTGTAATTTATTGATGTACTCAATTCAATTCAACATCATCTGAAAAAAAAACACTGGAGACTGGCGACGTTCATTTTTATCGCCCTATATGTGCGTGGAGTTCTTTGCTCTGTTTTTTATAATTATAAGTAGACTCAAGTAACATATGTATGTGCATCTGTTTCACCTAAACTATAAATGGAGTCATTTGAACACAGCTTAGATACTTTTTTCTTCCTCTTTGTTTTTTTCGTCTCATATGCTATTTATTAATTCTTTGAAAGAGTAACACCTCTTGATTCTCGATGAATGGTTTTTATAATAGATAATAGATGTATTCAAATTCACATGTACATTTTCATATTGATATTGAAATTTGATATGGTGTGCTTTTATTACTCTACCGATTCATTTTATGTCCACATATACACAATACATAATACGTGTAGCATCATATGAAATGAAATGGAGTAGACAAGTGAATGACATGTCAAGAGACAAGAGACAAGAGTACAATTAAATTTTTACGACCCGCTACAAACTTTCTTGATCTCCCGTTTATGTGTATTCGTGATACTTAATTCTATGCGTATTGCCTATGTGTATAACAACCCTGTGTAACATATCATCAGATGCTTCCACAAATATTACACATAGACACACACAACAAAAACACAAAGCACCTACAACCTAAGACAATAGAATACACTGAAAATCATCCCAGATGAATTTAAATGAAATCATTATTCCATATCTTTCTTTGCAAAATCTATTCTTGTAAATACAACGACCTGAGAAATTAAGAGGGAAAAATATCACATGAAATTGTGTTCCATAGAAAATTGAAACATTTATTTATTTATTTAAAAATGTAAATAATATATTGCTATGAAATTTCATGATACAATGTAGAAATGTGTATGTGTAATGTGTAAATCAAAAGAACTTGAAGAAAATAAGATAAGATACGTCTGTGGGGTTTCCTTAGAATGAATGAATGAGTGGTTGAGTGGTTGATATTATTTTATGGACTCAAAACTTGAGAAAAAAGTAAGGATTTAGGGGAAAAGGAAAAAGAATCAATAGATATAGGATACACGGGTTCTTTCTTTCTCCATTCTACATTCAGTTTGATTCTTTGTAAGTTTAAATGGTGGAGAAAAAGTACTAAATGTACAATGTGCACAGTACACAGTGCATATACATTGATGGTTGATGGGGGTAGGGATTAGTCGTCACTCGTACTAGCAACTTAGCAACATGATTATTATTATAGGTAATAGTAAATAGTACAAGTAGACTTGCTAGTACGCTCTCTTCATGTTCATGTTGGTAGGTAGACTACATTCTACATTCTACATTGCAACCGCGGCAACTGACAATGAGATGCTTTTATACTATGTGAAACACATTTTATTACATGTTCAGAGTTGAGAGAGAGAGAGACAAGGATGAATAAAGAAAAGGGATTCGTTGAGCAAATCTCCCTAAATGTGTTTGTACCTTGTTGTTGTTGTTGTTGGTTGTTGGTTGTGTAGTCAATAGTATGGGAGAAATTAATAGGGTGTTGAGCGTGTCAATGTAAAAGAGCATACTCGTTGAGGAAGAATTAATACTGGGCTTTTGGGCTTTGGTTCATAGGTTCTCTTTTTGAAATCATCATCTTATTATGCGTGTTATAGTACTTTGTCAATATTCAATATCATGTAGGATAATACGCATTAATAAGGGAAAAGATAGAGAGGGAATGTAATCATATTCAGGGGATCAAACAAATGATTTGTATTGCTCCATCATCATCATACAACCAACAACCAACTGAGTTGGTACATGTGGAAAGAGCGAGAGAGAGAGAGAGAGAAGGGGATGAAGATGATGTGGCTGAATGGGATGGTTTAGCATGGAGTGGGGCGGTTGATATGTTCACATGCAATTTCTTTCCTAGCAAATATTCTCTGAGTTGTACATTGTACACAGATATTTAGTACATACTACACACAGATTGAAACATAGATCATGACGAGAGGATTGTACACTTTCTGTATGTTAGTCCATATGTATGAGGTGTTCATTGTACAATTTATCTACATGATGTAGCAACTATAAACTATAGGAACCAAAAGGGAAAGAAACTGCACTACATTACATTTTACACTACACAGTATGAGAGTATACACAGGAAAGATGAAAGTATTTACAAAGTGTGTAGACTGTAGAGCCAAAACTCACAACCACCTCTCAACACCATCTGGTTCTATTATTTATTTCAGGGAATGTACAATTTTTCTTCTCATTTCTTCCGCCTCCTCCTTCTTTTCCCTATAAACTTTAGCCATGTACCTATTCTCTCTTCTCTCCAGAACATATCCAGCTGTTAGATACACACCAAATTTAAATAAACGTCTCAAAAATTGTACTTATTCAATACAAAGTGTCCAAGTAAAAAATACATAACAGTTTGGGTAAAATCATCTTCATTTCAATTTTCACTCTAGTTGGTAATACATGAAGTGTAAAAGGATTGAAAATATTTTATATTTTGATGGTAGTGAAAAATATTATAATAGTAAATGAGTGTAAATCAAGGAAATGGGCATACTAATAACTTTAATTCACACCTCTCTATTTTATTTTTTTGCAGATTGACAATTGACATGTGGATACTCGAGAGTTAAAGAGGACGGAATATGTCATCATCAAATCTTCAAAACCAACAACGAGCACAAAACTCTGCTTTTCAAGTGGCGTCATCCAGAATCATGGCTCAAACAACAACTTCCGTTTCGTCCCAACAGCAACAAGCCACCCAAAACCAACAACAACAACAACAACAACAAGGAGTAAATCCTCAACAACCCCAACAGATTCACCTCCAGCAGCAAACAACGACAACCGCAATTCATGGAACACCTCAGCATCAAACGGCTCAAGCTCAAAACCAGATGCAACAACAATTACAGTTGATTCAACAACCCCTTCAAACCAATCAGTACCTACAACAACTCTACAATGCACAGGGTCAAATGCAAATCTTGTCCAATGGAAATTTTGGAAATATTGCGTTGAACCATCCTGGAATTAATCCTCAAATTCAGGTTTGACTCATTTTTGTTCTACACACTTTTTAATGTAGTATTCATATTAGTTTTATATTGCATAATCCGTTTCTGAGCATGTGTAATGTATATTATTTTTATTCACACTTTGTACTTTGTGCTGTGCTATGTAAAATTGAAAAACACGTTTGGAATACATATGTTCATGTTTGTGGTGTCCACAGCATCAGGAAAAGATTCCACAATCATCTATTTTCTATTCCAGTACAACTTTTGTTAATGACACATGTTTCACATGATGAATGTCAAAGTATCAAAAAATCCACTGTGTCCTTTTGAAATGGGTGTCCAGTAAAGCTGTGCTGTGTCCATTCAATATATTATATTATATTCAAATCACTATATACTGTGGGATAACATCATAGTAATTTAGTTGCCTCAAAAGGACGCATCAAAGTGTGGACATGGTTCTATATTATTGTACACTTCCATTGATAGTTTTTGATAGTTTGTAAGTAAAAGAAAGGAGAGAGATTTCCTGGGAGAAATAAAAAAGAGAAGGAGGGTGAAATGGTTTGTAGTATCTTGAGCATATTAGTATTAGTATTATTAGAACTGACTTGTGAGAGGAATGGAAATAAAAGTAAATATTTGATGATAAAGAGTCCATTTTATCGATTCATGTGTATGTCTTCATTATAAAATGGTCATTCTTTGGCTCTGACTTTGGCTTTGGTCAGGTAAACAAGGGGAAGCATCTCCAACTTTCATCTAATCTACTTATACAATATTATATTATATGCACATACAAAAACCCCATTCAATTTTATCTACGTTCCATGTTACATGCATGTATAATATTATATGTACAGAATGAAAGAATCTTTTCCTCTTGTCCATGCTCAGAATAACTACATGTAAAGCCGATATGACATGTAAATACTTGGGCATGTGAGTTGACAATGCTCATAATGAAAGGAAAGTTCATCATTCATCAACATCAGAGTATTATTATGCATATATTATGAATGATTCAGGAATGCATATATATATATATACTAGGTATTTACAGATATAAGATACAGGCTATTTTAATAAATGCTCATAGTGAAGGAAGTTTTCCAATACTTTTATTTTTTTTTAAATCGGAATTTTTTTTGGAATGGTAAACTTTTTGTGTCTTCTTTTTCAAATTATGTCTTGCAGATACAAAGCCCATCCTCACTCTTGTGCACGTAAAAACATATAAGTATGTATGTATGTATGCATTGACATAATGAATACAAAACAGTTTGTATAAGCATCCATTAATTCTTAAGCAAGTCAAATTTCCATTCAGGTATAATATAATACTTGAGTACACTGCAGATTGTGCGTGTGTATCAGTCATCTGTAGTTTTACACATATAATATATGTATAACATGCAATATGCACAACACACAAAATGAGTGCATAATGTATTATGATGCATAAAATGGAAGTACTTATTTTAGAGATGGTCCCATAATATATCTATTATCTATGCATAATAAATTTTGTAAACAAACAGTATACACAGCTGGGAGAACTGCATGTTAAACTGTACAATATTATGCTTATACATCCCTTTGTATCGTATATCCTGTATTGTGCATAGAGGTAGGCTTGGATTGATACAGATGAGTACATTTGTTGATTAGGCAAATGCATTAGGAGATGAAGAAGACGCTGTTGGGGGAGGGATAAAAAAGATTCAACATGTTGTCAACATAAGGATCAGGACACACACAAAGACAGCTTTGATTTTAAATCGGGTATTTAGGTTTACGAATGACGATCTCTGATTCTCTCTCTCTCTCTCTGCTCTCTATTTAATCCTTGTTAAAAATACTCTGATTTCACTAGAATTTTATAAAACATAACATTATAATCTGTGTAGTTGAAAATAAAAATGATGCATCATTAAATTGACATCAAGTACCAAAAGACAATCGGTTTTATACGTATACATATATACATAGATGCAAAATTATCATAGTCATTGAAATACATAGTACATTGTATAGAGTATATTGATTGATGATAGATTGTGCCTTGTGCATTTTAGATGTAAGAATAGATATACCTATGTAAAAGAAGTATACACATAATCTTTTGTATATACATGAGTGTCTCTATCTTTCCTCCCGTGTTCGGGGAGAAGAGGGTGAAACTGTGGGACTTCTTTTGTGTTTCTATCATCCAAAAGTACACATGTATTGATCTACATAGGAAATGGCAGTATTTTTTATATACTTTATACAGACACATACAATGATATAAGATAGATAAAGGATAATGGACAATGGACTCGATGAAGAACCGAATGGTTTTCCACCTGTACTATAAATATTATCTTCTCTATAATATCTCCATAATAATACCCTAACATCTAACATGTATACAGGAGATGCATATCATGCACTAAAATATACTGATATGATTTGATACTAGGCGACGAAGAACATCTTGTATTTAGTTTTTACACGATGGATTCACATTTGTGCATATATACATTAGTATTTATTCTTTCGGATTTCTTCTGTTTCGTCATCTGGTTATAGTTCACATTTGTAAAATTTTAAAAATTTTAAATGACATACTTAAATAAGATGGAAAATTCTGAAAGGGCAAAATGATGTTTTACTTATGTTGTGTTTAAAATTTTAATACACGTAATGTAAAATTTGGTTTTTAATCACATTTGCAGCCAGCCCAGCTCACACCTTCAATTCAGGTATCTATATTATACTTAAACATGTATGTTTTTACTGGTTTAGTACCAGTTATTTAAGTACAGTTATCGCATGATTGCATACCATCTTTTTTGTATCAAGTGTTTTTATTGGCATGTTTTGAGTCTATATAGTGTGTGTGTACTTAAATGTGTATGGTGTACAGTGGATTAACTTTTAATAGTACATTTTTTTTAGTCAATTATCAGTTATATTCGTTTATTATGGTTTTTACATAGCATATAATCATATCTGACAGAGTATTTCCAGTTTTTATTCTTTTTTTCATGTGTGAAAGACCAAATTCTAAAATGAATCATAATAATTTCTGTGAATTCGACCACCTTGATTATGTACATATGTGTGTTTTTTGCTCAAAAGTGTACTTTTTGGTATAAAAAACTTTTTGCATAAGTTTTGTTGTAATTAATATAATTTAAATTTAAAGAAATATATAGTAGAAATTAAAAAGATTAAACCTTATTATTGAACATGTGGATATATCTTATGTTTTTACACAGGTGATTGCAGCGAGTAAGACTTTTCAACCTAATCAACTCGGGGCTTTTCAAGCTGCAAGTAAGTTTGCATATACATATGTAATTAGCTTGTCATAATATATAATATATTATATATTCTATGTCTGTTCATGTTATCTACAATTTTGATACTGTTAATTGTATTCTAAAATATGTATCATACATATTTTGTAACCAATATAGATAGTATACTAGTAGGAATTTTATCTCTCTATAATAAATATTTTTATCTTTTCTTTTTTCCTGTCCTACAGCAAGTTACACTGCAATACCAACTACTGCTGCAAATAATCAACAAGCATATATAATTGGTCCTCTCATAAATTCACATCAAGGTAACCTTTTACAACAGCATCAACAAGGTGGAAAACCAGGAGATATGCAAAAGGTAATTCAAATTTAAATGGATAATGTTGTTTTCAAAAAATACTATTAAATAATATTATAATTTTGTATATGTTTTCCAAAAAATTTATGATTATATAATCATTCATTTCTTTTTGTTTTTATCTATAAATAGGTTTTGTCACAACAAATTCATTCACAAGGATTATGGGCATCTCCTCATACATTTCTAACTTCGTCAAATCCCATGAATCAATTTTTAATACGAGGTGCACAATCAGATCAATTGTTCATTCAACAACAACAGCCTTTACACACAAACACTTCAACTCATCAGCATTTTTCAATGCAACGTAAGTCATCATTAATTATTATAACATACTTCTATATTTATATTTATATTGTAATTTTCCTTTTTGTGAATTTATATCAATCATATGCTATATAGTTTATGTACACATTCATATACATCTCATGTATGCCGTATATTTATATTTTACAGCAATCACTACAACAACTCAACTTCCAGCAACATCAATGGCCAATCAAAATGCAATTCAAAATGCGAATCAACAACAGCAGCAGCAACAGCAAAATTCTCAGACACAGCAGCAACAACAACAAAATCAGTTGACACAACAAGCCCTTCAAGCTGCACAAAATGTTGTTTCTATTAAAGGTCCAAATTCAAATTTACAACCAACCTTACAACCAAAACCACCAGCTATTCAACCTCAACCAACACAACAACAATTACAAAGTCAACAGCAGCAACAACAACAACAACAGCAGCAACAACATCAGCAGCACCAACAACAACAACAACAAATCCAACAACAATTAGTAACATCTTTGGCTCAACATCAATTACAAATCATTCCACAGTCTACAACATCTCAACCCTTAATGACTTCACAACCACAAACAATAACTCAACAACAACTTCATGCCCAACAACCAAGACAATTGATCCTTCCTCAACAAACCCAACAACATTCACTTCCTCAAGTATCCATTGTTCAACAACATGCACCTTCAAATCAACAGCAGCAGCAGCAGAATCAACAAACTATCCGCCCTTCTTATACAATAATGACTCAAGGTACGGCAACAATTCCCGTGACCCAAAGTCCAATAACTTTGACCACTACTGGCAATAGTACTCCCAATACTTCAAATTTACTAAATACACAGCAATTACAACAACAACAAGCTAAACAAAAAGTCAAAAAAGTTGTTAATCGAAATAGTTCAAATGGACAAACGTCAACACCTCCACAACAAAATACTAATAGTAATAAGACTGTTTTTCCAAGATCTACAACAATTTCACCTATGCCCACTCAGGTATGTTTCTTTTTTTTAAAAACAATTTAGCAACTAAATAATTGTATGTATATGTTTATAATAAAATATATTATTATTACTTTAGTTTATAAAAAATGTGATAATTTGAATTCATAGGATTATTGCTTGTATAATATTGTATGCATTAACAAATTTGAATACTAAAATTGTAATAGTAATACAATAATTTTTATTGTAGTGTAGTTTTTTTTTTTTTTTTTGATATATTGACTTTTCAAGTATTCTACATTTTATTTATCTCAGTCAATATGATGATTTTTTTTTCTCTTGAAACTTTTTTTTTTATTTTTATTTAAAAAAGAAATTCCAACCACAAAATATGCTTTGCCTGTATGTATTGTTTTTTTTTTTTTTAAATTATTTCGCATTTTTTATTTACTAAAAATGTGTATTGGTGTATTCATTTTATTTTTTTTTTGTGTTACAACTTTTATTGTTGCTTTTATATACCTTTTATGTATCGTGTGGTGTTGCTTATTTTTTTATCTAAATATTATGTGTGTTTTTTTCTTCTCCCACACCATTTCCATTGGTATTTTTATAGGTTAGTAATGGCACCCTAACTATAATTTATCCACAGGCTCCAAAATCTGCACCATTACTTCCCCAACAGTCATCGTCTCCTTTAACAAAGGTACAAATTAATTCATCGTCATCACAGGTTTCTTCCCCTCAACAACAACAACAGCAGCAACAACAACAACAACCTTTGAAGACTATAAATATGTCAGCATTACATTCACCACCGAATCTTCCGGATGCTACACTGACACCATTAATTCCCCAATCAAATAATAGTATGGCATCTGCTAATAATAATCCTACTTCTACTCAACCAATACAAGTATTCTCAACTACATCAACACAACTTCCAAGTCCACATATATCAATTACTCCAGCTCCTCCACCTTCTCAAACACCAATCAACAATACGAACAATAATAATAATAATAATACTACGACTAGTGCTAATACTAACAATACAAGTAACAATACCCAGAAGAAAGATGAGTCTGCAGAAAATATTTCCAATGACAATAAAGGGTAAGATATATTATCATAAAATCTATTAAAATAATAAATTGTAATAATATTATAGTAGTCTCTCAAAGTATTTATATATTATGTAAATTGTTACTGTGTGTATTAATATATAAAATATAAAATATGTATATATGATATATGTTTTTTATGTTTAAATAATTTTATAAATTATTACAGAGAAACGGAAAAGGAAAATACCAAGTCAAATTCCCTTTCTGATGAATCTGAAGAATCTTTAATTAAACAAAGCAAACTACCAAAAGCAATGGTCAAACCTCAAGGTATACATAATATATAGTATGATGAAATATTAAATACAAGTAGTAAAATATATCATAATAACGTAATGAATAATACAATAATTAATTGTCTGTACTCTATTAATTACCTTTACCAATTTTTTTTCTTTAGTCCTTACTCATGTTATTGAAGGATTTGTTATACAAGAAGCAGGTGAACCATTTCCTATTCCGAAAAATGGAGAATCGGATGAACCACCAAGTAAGTTTTTAGTTTCTGGTGATTCATTTAGTATTCATTTAATAACTTTGTACATTTGATACATATATGACACTGTTTCAAATTAATTCCATATGTATATTTATATTGCCCTGTTTTCTATATATCATTTTACAGAGAAAAAAGCTGCTCTTTCAAGTGAAATGGGAAAATGTGAAATGTGTGGAAAGATAGATTTGAAAGCAAAATTCAAGAAAAATAAACGATTCTGTTCATCTATTTGTGCAAAGAGTATGAAATCGGCTAATCAACAACAACAACAACAAGTTCAAATTAATTCTTTCTCACCTGGAAGTAATAATAATAACAATAATAATAATAGTGTAGTAACAAATGATAGTGCTAAATTGAAACACAAATCACGAAAGTGGGGTGATGGAGATGTAGATTTAACAGATGAAACAAATAGTTCTGTTGGAGAAGCTTCTTCACTCTCACCAAACGAAGATCATACAGAAGAAGAACCAAAAGTGAATCCAGTCAAATGGAATGTTGCAGAAGTTGTTGATTTCGTCAAGTCATTACCAGGAATCTCTGAATATGCTGAGGAATTTGCTGTCCAAGAAATTGATGGACAGGCTTTAATGTTACTAAAAGAAGACCATCTAATGTCCGCAATGGGTATGAAGCTTGGTCCAGCATTAAAACTTATAAGATGCATCCAAACTTCAATTTCATCACTTGATAATAATAAAAATTAATAAAAAAAGTGAAATAATAATAATTTAGAAAGTTATATAATATACAGTAATAATAATAATAACTATTATACAAGGTATGGCATTTTTCTTTTTATACATTATTTATTATTATATTATGGTACATGTATGTATATACATATTATATATTATATAGTTTGTTAGCACACACGAATATATTAAAAAATACAAGTTAAAATATTATTGAAATTAAAATGATGAAGTATATGCAACAACAATATTTTTATATCATTTTGTTTGAACTTTTTAGTAACACCTGTGTATTTTTGTATTATAGATACAAAAACTCGAAAACTTTTCATTATATAGTTCATATACGAGTACTTCAGTGTGAGATGTACCTTCAATATGTGTTATGCTATTTTTTTCAACTTTTTTTCGGAAGTATTGTTATATATATTATTATTGTTGTTGCAAACTCTCTCTTTCGCAAAATCGTGTTTTTAATTTTTACTTCTATAAAATGATGTAAATATATTTATCTCAAAAGTAGATATTAATATTAATACCATGTGTATATTTTGTTCGTGCACATACATGTTTGTGCAGTTATTGAATAATAATAATAATAATATGTATTTATAATATCTGTATTATATATATTTACATTTGAGGACCATGTCCAATATAGTTGTACTTTTAAATAGCATTGATACTAAAAAATACACACGTGTGTATGTATATATTTAGTATTTTTATGGACGTCTGAGTAATTAAATACACATATATGTATGTATATTATAATATTTATAATCTCTTTCGTAAAAGAACACTGGTGTGAGTGAGTGTTTTGTCAATATAAAAAAAGTACTATTTTTGAAAATAGTATCTACACATATATCATGTATCATAATATGAATAATACTTAGTTTTACGTTTAGAAATTGTAGGTAAATTGTAGGAGTAAAAATATTATTCTCATATTATTATTATTATTGTACTTTAAAATTGTTATCGGAAATGAGTGTACGTGTGTATATATGAGGTAGATGGACTATATATATAGAAGATTATTATTTATTTATTCATGAACGTTTATGCAGTGTCAGTATAATAATCATTATTTATACTAAAAATGATATATAATTAACAGAAATCGTAAAAATTCAAATTCGATTTTTATTCATTTGTATTCATTTGTGTTGCCTATATTACTTATGTGCTCACGTACTATACATTTATACATTCATAAATATATATTATAGCATATTGTAACATGTTTACTATAGTACATGTTTTTATGTAGACAATTTTTAATCTGTACGTATAGGTTATTGTGAAATGACACCACGTGACGATATAATTATTTTATACAATAATTTGATTATTTTGTACTATTCGAGAGTAATATATTATTACATATATATATATAATAAAACTGAGTATTAATAAACATTTTATCTGGATAAAAAATCTGTAAGTATGTTTCGTATGAATGATTAAAATATGTATACAAATATATCATAATATGTATATATATGCTATTAGTGATTTTGTCGATTGTAAATTATAATAAACAATAAATAATATCATCGTAATTTTTAAAAATTGTATGTTTTGAATTTTTATGGACATATACATATTATATATATTATTAGTAACATATTATATCGACGTATATAAATAATACATGCTGTAAAAGTATGAACACTGTTATCGTAACTAACTTGAATAATAAAAACAGAGAGGCAAAATGTGTTCTTACATCAAAGTAAAAATCAAATTAAAAGTAATAATTGATCATAGCATTTTTTATGCAAAATGTACCACAATTTTTGATCGTATAAAAGAGTTTTGTACTGTAAAATGTCATATACTCATTCACTAGATTAAAATACAAAAGATTGGTTTTATTTATTTTTTTAGTACTCATTCCGTAAAAAATCTAACATTTTGATTAGTCCGCTTTTTTTGTGCTCACTGAAAATAAAATGTCCGCACTGCACAAATCGCAATTCGTAATCGAATGTTTTCAAGTATGTACATACTGATTTTTTGCCTCTCAGCTGTTTCATCTTCATTTTTCAAGAAGAAGAATGTGAAAGTAGAAACTTTTTGTGAGGACCTTTTTTTATTACTCTCATTACATTATTATTAGTAACTGTTCTAAAAAGTCTGAAGGCAAGAAAATTATAGGCTTTCAAAAAACTACTACAGTGTACTACCTTTAATTTGTTAATCAACCTCTCACACTCTCATAAATAAATAATTAAAAACAATTAAAAGAGGATGCAACTTTTTCATAGTGACTGAAAACACTGTAAACTGTAAAAGGAAAAGTAAAATTCTTGTTTATGTGTTTGTGTGTGCTTGTTTGTGGGTTTCGTCGCTGTGAAAACTGGTTCTGGTTAAAACTTTCAAACTGTTAAAAAAATGATGCAATTAGAGACAGCCACAGGTAGAATTATTCAAATTCCTGGAGAAGAGGAAAATCCGGATCATGTCATTGAAAGGATAGGTGAGGTCATCAGTATTGTATTTAGAAATAATAACCAATATCAAATTGTATACTTTTGTATAAATGTACATATATATACATACATACTCATAATATATCAATGTGTTTTGTTGTTGATTCATATATAAATATAGAAAAGGAATCTGAAGAGTCCGAAGATGAGGTAAATATGTTTTACATTTTACGATAAAAGTACTAAATAGCTATATAGATTCACATTATATATTATACTATACAAATTTTTACTATGTAGCATGTATTCATATTTTATGTGTTTTACTTATTTGATAGGATCAAGAAGCGACTGAATTACCGTTTGCATGCAATTTGTGCAAAAGAAGATTTTCTCGAAAATTGCATTTAAATAATCATATGGAAAGGCATCATGGCATAAAATATGTTTTTACAGAGAAAGGGTTTGTGGAAAAATTTTATTATAAAGTTATATAACTAAACATTTTACTATATATTATGTTATATGTTATAGTTTATTTGTACCGGAAAACATTATTATTATTTTTCATTCAAAATGGGCACGTTTAAATATGTTTTTGTTTTTTACATTAGACGAAAAGTCAAACTCGTTCGTATTCCTGAAGGTTTCCAAATTGTTGCAGGTAATTTTTATAAATCTAAAATCTATAATAATATGTGTTTATGTGTGCATGCATAAATAGAAAATGCTGAAAACTGTGTTGTCTCGTTCATTTTCTGATTCAAAATTATTGGAATTATTGTTTTTCAGGTGAAAAACTGGATCCATGTGTTGAGAATTTATTGGCAACTATTGACAAGGTAATTTCATATGAGTATATGCATATGTGTGTGTGTATATCACGTATTTGTGGATGAGTACAATTCGTATTATGTTGTCATTTTTTATTAAGTATTAAGATGATTTCCTTTTTTTTGACTACCTACTGAATCTAGGACCAAATCCATTCCATAATTGGTGTTGAGGAAATAGATGAGCCAGAACAAAATAATGGAAGTAGTGGGAACAATAATAATAATAATAGCAATAATCTGAGTGATGAAGAAGGAGAGGATTGTGGCCGACTTGCAGATCTTCTTAATGGGTAACAAAAATGATTATTTCATGTTTTTATACCCAAACATATCTGAAAAACAAAAGTATGTAAAAGAAGATTTTGTATTTATATATATACATTTTACTATAACCATTTTAATGTTTCTCTTCTTGTTTTCTAGAAAAACGGAGGGTCAATTTGGTTGTGGATTCTTATTCGAGAAAATCAATTATAAAGCATATCAAGTCACTGTTGAAAAAGGTATATACAAAAAATAACAGAAGTGTAAAATATCTTGAATCTTGAACAAACGGTTAAAATGCATGCATGTTTTTCACATTTTTTAGTAGAATGTCATAAAAAGTCGAGTTTACTCTTGACACATATAACTCTCTTTCTTAACATTATATTTTAAACAGGTGAAGCTCCATTTGCCGTCTTTTATCCTCCGAATCAAACAACCGATCAAGTATACCTATTTAAAATTGTTCCAGCTGGAGAAAAACAACATGTAATATATATTTAATATTATAATGTAGTACCACACAAAACTATTAATTTTCATGCCTTTTGCACGTATTATATTATGCTACTCTATAATTTTCATAATAATTAATAAGATATACATATTTAAGTAGTATTTTCTGTGTGTGCTATGCAATACGTGATCGTATGTTGTGATTGATTCTAAATTGTGTCAATCGTATAGCTTTTTCTACGAGCAACTAAAAAGGATATACGAAGTGCTGCAGTGGCAAAGAAAGATGGTGAGAATTATTCAATTCCTCTTGTGGCTGCACTCAAAATTTCGGAAGAGATGGAAAATCCAACAATTTCTGTTGAGCCATTACCCGCAGAAAAACCAACAAAAGTAGAATTAATGTCCTTTGAAGATTTTGTTGGTTATGCACGTTTATGTCAAGGAAATGGTGTCAAGGTAAGTGGAATGAAATAGATTGTAGATACTAAGTATATTGTATACTATAGAGTATAGAGATTAAAACGAAAACGCAAAGAAAAATGATTGACTAATTTACAAAAAAATCAATTTTATAACAAAGTAAACAGTAATAATTAGAAATAACTGATTTTTTTCTTAAAAAAAACTTAGAACCTTGCGGACTCAATTGAAATCAGTCCATCACCATCTAGAGCACCAATAATTGTCGATGCAGCACCAAAAAAACGTAGAAAATTTGAGCGGCGTACAAGAGGGGCAATTCTTAAAGCAGAAAGCAAAATGGGAGCTACTGATAGGTAAGTGAAATAAAACTTATAACAACAATCATTCACTTTACACCTCTTTATATGTATGTATATATATGTATGTGGATTATAAAATATAAGTAATATTTTTGTATAGTTTCAGTCCTGATACGCCGGTTGTCAAAGCTCGTAAAGTTCCAAAAAAAGAAAGAGATACAAAAATACAAAAAGTTCGTAGAAATCTAAACAAGGACTTTGAAGATGAAGTTGATGAGGATGATGATGATGACGAGCAAAAAGATGCTAGTTATTTTCCCAGGACCAGGATCAAAACTGGTGACAGTGAACCCGAGCAGAAACTAAAGGAAGGTCGAAAACGAGGAAGACCGAGGGGACGGCCACCAGGTACCAAAAATCGAAAGAAAAAAGACTCACCTGAAAGTCTCGACACCTGCTAAACGTATGTATGTGTTTATGTATAGTTTCTCATTACTATCTCTTGTTTAAGTAAATTATATGTATGTGTATAGTGTATGTATATTGAAATAGATCACACACATTTATGCTTATGTATATGTATAATTTCGCTCTGAAAGACAAAAGTTTGATTGTAATGATCTGTTTCACCACTTTATTAATAATGAATAATAATATGTATATATGAATGTATGCTTAAAATGTATGAATGCTGTATATTTTATATATAACTCGAAACGGTGAGGTTGTGTGTATAGTGCAGCCCATAATGGAGAGATACTGTGATTATTGTTTTGAAACGCGTAATATAAAATGCATACTGTAGAAAAGTTTGTGCTTTTCGTAACTTGAAAATCACAAAAGAAAGTAATATCAAAGTGATAATTTATAAGTATTATTATTTGAATATTAAAACTTTAATTGTGCTAAAATCCATATAAGCTAGTGACAATAATAATAGTATAGTATAGTAAGTTTACATTAGTAAAATCTGTATAATATATATCATAATATATATATGTTTTATATCATATGTATACTTAGAAGCTATATATTTATAGTTTATCTTAAATATTTTATCATATTCTTTATTATACAGTATCCAATCAGATCTAGGAAAAAACTTGAGACATTTTAAATGTTCTCACCAGTTCATACCATAATATATTTATGTACTTAACAAACATTTTTATTATAATATACTTATACTATTTAATAATCGTTTTTAAAAAAAGTAAAACACTTCATTTTCCGTCATTTCTCCTCTCTATTTCAAGCGTTTTTAGTCCTATTTGTATGACTATATATAATATATATATACATATACATGTTACATTAGATATATAAGAGGTTCATAATTATTGTAATAGCATTCATGTATTTTAGTGTATTTATAACATTATATTTATATTCGTAAAATCTTTCTCATTTTAGACATATTTATTTGAATATATTATAGTGACAACGTTTGTTTATACAGTATCATATTCATGTACCGGGTATGAGTATATTATAATATATATATCTATGCTGTAGGCCACAACATATTTTTCGTTGCTTTTTGTAATATCTGCGAATAATAATAATTATTAGTATAAGCGTAGAACAGATAATGCCACATGATCAGTGATTACTAGTAATCACTGACTGAGTAGAAATGACCATCTCTTTGTATTTCGTATATTATAGCATCTATCTTTTCTATTCTCGTACAGAATGGAAATATAGTGTAAAACTGATCGTAAGAATAAATAATAACATATATTATGTATGTATATAAAGAGTTTGTATGTATGTACATGTACATATGGTTGATTTTGAAGTTTTACAGTTTTTTTTTCCATCATGTTTGAGTAAGCATATAATTCATATACAGTGTGTTGGGAGTAGTATATTATATCTAAACGAAATTGTAATAGGAATATTTCTGTTTCACATCAGTTTTTTGCTATTTTTATGATACTGCAAAATATCTGTAGATATTGATATTTTATGCGGAATTCATGTATCTGCAGGGACAACGAATACAAAATACATACAGTACATATATATTTAAACAATTAATCATTATATCTTCTTTCATGTCCCTATATAATATATTTCAATTGAGAAATTGTTTTGTATAAAATTGGCCGTACGTATGCACATATACACGTATCTACAATAATCGGTACCTTATAATACATATATATATTACACATGTTATATACTTGAGTAGACAGTTCTTTGTAGTATTTTCATTGACCATACCTGTACTTATATTTTATGCCCTTTTAAATTACACATAATGCTTCTTTAAAATTCATAAATATAGATGTATTAGTTATATATACATAAGGAAGAGAGAATTAAATCAAGGCTATATATTCAGTTAAATATATAACTAGCTCTAATGTCCTTAAATATCATTATTTATGTAGTACATACAAAATTATTCTACAGTATTTTTTATACATACACATTTAAGTAATATTATTTTATATTCTTGTGAAAAACGTCAGCATCACATATTCCATTTTTAAGGACTATTATAATATAGTGTATAGTATTGTCTCATGTTCTTTTCATTGGTTTGTGTACATTTATTTTAAAAAATAATGTTATTTTAACATGTTCTAGCTTTTATAAGAATTTTTTCAACTTTTTGTAAATTCTCCTTGAATAATATATTTCTCATTCATGTATATGCGTCTTTTTGTATTTATATCTATTATAATGTATTATGTTATATTATATAAGTAACGAAGAAAATAGAGAGAGTGAAAACAATGAATCTGGAGAAAGCAGAACGTGTTGTGTCACATATACTTACAGTTAGTCATGTAACTTTTTGCATCTTTTGTTGCAAGTTTTATATATACGTTCATATATAAATAGTTTTATCTAGTATTAGTATTAAAGTTGTTTGACTTACCTGGACTATATTATATAAACTAAAAAAACTGGAATAACAGTAATAATTACAACTAAAATGTAGGAAGCATTTATATTTACATTTCCCTACTACATCTACATTTTAATCTACCGCTTCTCACTATAAATATTATGTTCATGACATATGGATTTAAGGATGTTTTTATATATATGTATATCCTCTGGGTTCCTGTACCATAATATAATAACATAATATATATATATTATATTAGTACCACATTTTATACACATATATAAGTATAAGTAAGAAAAAAAGAAATCCCACTAATAGTTCATTTATTGTCGTGTGTACTTAACTTTTAGTACACATGGAAAAAACGTGTTTTTTTACACTCTACACCGAACTATATTTTATCTATTCTATAATATTCTATGTATTTATTTACTTTCATAAAAAGGTAAACATTTGGCATACTCTTTTTTTTTCATTCCACTGACCACCACACTTCCAGATGATAGGACACAAATAAAAAATATCATACAGAATATATTATCCCTTTTGATTGTTTAAACAATTGCACATTCGTTTCCTTTCAAATTGAAAATAGAAAAACTCATATATATATTTATCTACAAAGTATAATCCATTGTCTATATTATGTTTTTAGCTTATCTCTTATCTCTTCTACCTTTTGAAGTCAAAATAGCTATAAATGAAAGATAATAATTATACTACACTACGCTATTAGTAACAAAAATTATGAACAAGATAAATATGTATATAATATAATAAAAAGGTATACTTCGTAATAGATTTAATTGAATAGTTTGTATAGGAAACTGATGTGTGTTTTCATTTCATAATATGTACTCTGTACAATCTCGCTACAATCACTTTCTCTCGCAGACTACACGAAAGTGTAAATATATAGTTACTGATTATTTACAGAAAGTTTCTGATCTGTACGGCAGACTAGACAAAAGTGGTAAATATTTTTTTTATTGCTGTAACATAATATATACTAAAAAAAGGTAAAAAGAGGGCAACACTATAAAAACTATATTTACTTAAAAAACGCTTTTAATAGCTCATACAAATACTTTGTTAAATTATACATTAAATAATAATAATATCGAAATATAAATCCTAAAATCTAATACCTGTTGATTATTTTTTGTATACATGATATTTTATTTGTTGATGGATTGTTGTAAATAATAATTCCAACTTAGATTGTACAGTATAACATTATGATATAATTCAAAATTCCAAGCTCAATAATAGTTTGTATCCTAAAAACATATAATAATTAATAACAATATGTTTACTATAATATTATGAATGTATACACAAACTAAATTTAAATTAATTCTTAACTCAGACCAGAGTCACTCTTTTTTCTCTATTTATTAAGCATTCGTTAAACGGAGAAGAGTACATCAATCATGTATAGTTTCTAGCGTAAATCTATAATATATGTATATGCAATTTCGTACTGTTTCAATGCTGAAAATTCCGGGTAAGATGAGACAAATTTGACAACACGAGTCGAGCATCATAAAAAAAATACTAGTGCTACATGTATATATAAGTATATACTCACATAATTTATAATTTATAATAACCTGGATTCGTGTGTACATATATACAGCCCATTAAATATATAATATAATATCTGTGTACTTGAGATTCAAAACTTATTGGCAAAATGTTGAAGGTATAATATTTATTTCAATTCTGTAAATCTGAGATTTAGATTTCATAGGCAAGAATTTCGATTCCCTAAATATATAAATATATTTTTTAAATGTTTATTTGAACAATTTTCTAATTTGGATAGCTTTTGTTGTACGGAGAGGAAAAAGTGCCCTACTGTTCTTAACAAATGGTTTCCTTTTTTTATCAAGTAGTTATAATAATAAATAATAGAGTACTGTTACACATTCATTATTCTCATTATGCAAGTGCTATATATACGGACATTTGAATGTATAATATGAAATACTTTTCATACTTCCTGCAAGAAGAAGTCGAATCCATAGTCATATATCCATACAATATATCTATATAGTCTCTGGCATGAGTATTATCTGCAGGTACATTCCAATGAATTTCTTTATATTGTAATAATAACATTGTCATTACTCACTATTGTATTTAAACGCCTACAATGATAATGATAATAATTATAAGAAGAAATATTGCAATACATTATTACAACTTTCCCTCTATAACCATAAGCCAATTTTTCAAGAACACGACAGAGAGAGTGAAAGTGAAAGTGAAAGTAAGAAGCATGCAAAAAATGTGAATGTACTTTGTTTACCGTACACACAGTATGGATTGAACAGTATTTTTCTGAATTTTATATAAAGAACAACTGAAAATCAGCATCTGACAAACTACAATAGGATTTTGGTTTGTTCTCTAAATTCAATTTTGATCGTATGATCTCTTTTCTCTCTCTCTCTCTCTCGGTTTGTTTGCCTGTAATATCATCAATGTCTCTATTTAGTCCTAATTTATAAACGAAATATTAGAAATAATAGCATTTACGCAAATAACTCGATCGTTTCTAATTTCTAATGTGTATATATATATTATATACTATCTAGCTAATAAGATAACGCGAGAAAACGTTAATTCCGTTTAGTTAGTATTAAAATACATTAATTCGTTGTATTGTAAACCTGTGGCAATGCATTGCAGTGAAGCAGTGCAATTAAAATGTTTATATTATAGTATTTTCCATGTCTAAAAAACATGTACTCTATCATATATCATAATATCTTGTATACGTACGCCAGATTTTATGCTACAAAACTATACCCTACACCCTACACCCTATAGCCATTATATATAATAATTTGTTATAAATTGATAAATATCCCTGCAAAAATGTTCTAAAAAAAATATATTTACATTGTAAGTAATCCGTATACCATAAGATACAGAGTATTGCTACACATATAGAACAATGGGCATCAAAATCTGAGTAAACAATGAAAAATGAAATTGAGTGTGTGTATATTTATATAATATAGGCAGATAATATGATGAGTTTATTTTCCTGTGGTAAATATAATATTATATTATATAGATAGACAAAGAGACAGAGAGAAATACACTCTTACACAAATATACTATGTAAATTTTATATGTAGCAAATAGCAAAGATTAAAGATTATAATAATAATTATATTATGTTATAGAAATAGAGAGGGAGAAAGTGTGTATGTGATGTGAATAAAGTGAAAGAAAACACACGACGGAGTTTCCAATCAACTTTTGATTATTCACATGGATGGAGTTAATTTTAATAGGCCTTTTTGTAACTCTTGTGTTTTCGTTGAATATTTCATCCAGTTTGGATTGAAATACCTTCTTTCTTTTTTTCCTTATAAGTTTTTCACTAAATTAAAAGACAACAAAAAAAATGACTGTATTTTCACTATTTATGTACATTTCAGAGGGTTATTATCTTTGTTTACGCATTTTTCTTTCTATATAATCTACCATATTCCATATACATACTATTACAATATAAAATCTACATGTCATATATATAATATTATAACATATGTATTACTAAAACTAACTATACTTTAATAACGCACCATTATATCCTTTTTGCCTTGTTAAGATATAGTAAATATTAAATGGAAATCTAAAGTTTTATGTATACAGAGAGAGAGAGGCATAATATATTATAGAATTTTTCATGAGTACTTTTTCACTACATTATTTATAGTAATATAATATACAATAGTTTCATATATACGTATTCGTTGTAACAGTACAGATACATAATTTTTTATAATAAAAGCCTTCAATTTGTTTTTCAAATATGAAATATATAGTAAAGGATCATCATATAATTTACATGTACACCATATAGATTAAAATTACCTATTACGCTAAATATATCTATCTATCTATATATCTAATATATTATTACGTTTGTAAATTAAATCAAATTTAACACGGTTTTGTATTATTATGCCAGAAATAATAAAATACAATATACATATATCTATATAGTTTTAATATCCTTGGTTATTACATTGAGTCTATAACTATTTTTTACTTATATAAACTATTATGGATTTATATAGTATAATATATATATATATATTTCGCATATCATTTTGTTATTATCTTGTGTATGTATATAGTACTCTCTAATCTCTAATGGTAATGTTCTTTGAATCTTATTCATTTTTGTATATATTTTTGTTTAAACACTATCATATTATAACAGTTTCAAGGAGTAGGTTTTTAAAAATCGTTGTTTGTTTCATTTGGTTTCTTTGTAGGTGTGTATAATATACTATATTATAATCATCGTTGTGCAATGTTTCTTTTTCTAATTAAAAGACTTTCGATTCACGTTTGATGGAATTTCGTTTCGTTCCGTTTTCCCCTTTTCTTTGAACATATATATAGAAAATGTACTTATACACGCTACACAATAATTTTTTATTACATATTATGCATACAAATGTGCATGATATAATAATAGGCATATATAGTACAACATATATGTACAGCAGACACAAGAAAAATATAAGAACGAGGGCACTTATTTATCGAGAGAGACAGAAACTATATAATAACCTAAAAATACGTCTCTTTGTTGTACATTATAATTTATAATAATATATATAAAATAAAAACAACGCATGTTTTTTTATATATCGATATCGTATATGGTGTACGGTTTATATTATTATGTTGTATATAATATATTTTACAAATTATTCTTCTCTATTCCTTCTTCATTTCTAGTTAATTGGTGATTTTTGTCTGATTTGTTGGCTTACAGTACGCATATCTGTGGTTCATATGTTGACTATAACTCCCAGAATGTGAAAACCGCTTTCCACATTTGTTACCTATTTGTAGAAAATCAAATAAAAGTAAAAAATATTGCATAAAATATTAGTACTACTACATTTACAGAAATAAAAGTCATTATTTAAGACTGTGTAAAAAATTAATTAAATATAGTATATATTTTTTTGTAAGTATACATACATTGAAATGGCTTCGCTCCCGTATGAAGTCTCAAGTGTTCTGTCAAGTGATGCTTATGTTTAAAGGCCTTGTCACAGGTATTACATTTGTATGGACGTTGACCTATATTTTGAAAATAAAAAAAAATAATCAAGAAGACGTATTATTAAAAACATATTAAATATTGAATGTCACACGCAAGAAATTATTTGTAAAATACTTTTGTCGAATATATTATAATAATAAAATATTATACATTTTAAAATACCTGAATGTTCATATTTATGTCTGGCAAGACTGCTTTGTTTATTGAATGTTTTTTCACATTGATCACATGAAAATTGTCCGGTTTCGTCAGCAATTTGACCATTAGTTGTATTACTACTGCTATTATTGTTATTACTATTATTATTGTTATTATTATTATTGTTATTTGCATTGTTACTGGATTTAGTGCCTGCAGTAACTTTGCGTTTTTTGGAAGGACTTGCAGAAATATTAGCACTACCAACAACACCACCCCCACCCCCACTTGCTCCAATTGTATTAGCCGTACTACCAACTAAAGGTAATCCACTCATGTAGACGGGATGATGATGATGATGTTCTTTATTATTGTTTTCCACTGTAATTCCACCCGCCATCAAATTCAAGGGTGAGGAATGATGATTAATATTTAAATGATGATGATTCACACTAAATCCATTACTATGTGGACTGCTCGTATTGGACGGTACTGGAATTAAACTGGACATGAGACTGGGAGGAAGAATACTTCCTAGAGATACTGCGGGTGACGGACTTCGTCCATTGTCACCAAAAGTTGTTGTTGTCGTCGTTGTGGAGGTGGATCCATTTGAAGTAGCTCTTTGGAAATTGAGGGGAGAAGCTGGTGGTTGAGATAGGATTCTTGCGAGACGAGAATTTGTTATACTACCATTTGGAGATGAACTATTATTATTACGATTATTATTATTGTAGGCCGCATCTTCAGTCACCAGTCTGAAGAGGGTTGGTGTCGTAGTTGAATGACTCACTAAAGGACTTCCAGAAGGTGAGGCTTTCTATAAAACAAAAAAAAAGAAAAAAAGAAAGAAACAAAATCAAGACATGAAACCTCAAATCATTAGCATACTAAAATCACAGGAAAATGTAAAACTAGTATAATAAAAGGAATTATTTTTTAAATCTTTAAACAGGATACACAAAATACAAACTATATAGAACACATATTTAAAAAACGTATGAACAAGTTTCAATTTTTATATGATATACAAATTACAGATATGATATTTCCTGTGGACATACTATAGAGATAGAAAAAGACGAACAAACTTCATCTATTTAGAATGAACATGTCTCGTTTAGTGCTCAAATAACTTTTTAATGTGCGAATAAAACCTTTTTGGAGACAATACACACGGACGTAAAAACCACAGATACGTTGCAGTACAATAAAACGTGTTCTATTTTTCTATGAGAATCAAATGAAACAGCAGAGGAAAAGAAGAAGAAGACACAGAAAGTAATTTCTGACTCCCAGATGACAGTGTGAAAAAACAATCAGCACAATATAAAATGTTCTTCTTTTCAAAAACATGAAGAAAAAGAAAGGAAAAAGGGGAAAAATGCTGAACAAACATTTTGCAATATTAAATGCATGTAAAAACTACAAGTGAACAGTCTAGTGTATCACACTAAATATAATAGACATGATGATAGGTATCTCATATAACTTTTCATGTACAAAACACATGAAACAGGAAACAAATGTTCTTTACTCATAAATCCTTTCTGGTTCAAGGGAAAATGCAGAGAGAGAGAGAAAGAAAAAATGATTATTATAGAATATTCAAGAAAAAAAAAAGTACTAATTATGTTCACATGTTCCTATACATATGCATATGTTTTTCTAGTCATAATAATATGATAATAATAGAAATTTACATTCACAGAAAAAAGATACAAAACCAAACCAAACCAGAGATTAACTACAATTTTTATGCATGTGCGTCTGTGAGCTGTGATGAGCACATAAACTTTAGAAAAATGTAAATGATCAGCAACACACACACACACACTAAAATGAAATGCGCTGAAAACTGAACTGAGAAAATAAAAATACTCACCAAATTCAACGGTTGGTTTCCGTTAGACATTCCATTGCCGTCCTCTTCCGAGTCTGATGTCATGAGCTCAGAGGTAACTGTTGAGGGTCGGGGTGAGTTGCTCGGGGTGGATTTTTTAGTGGAGAGATCCAATGGTTGTTCACCCAAACCACTTCGTGGACTTCTCTCATTACTATGATTATTATTATCACCATACAGACTGTTTAATGACAACCTCTTCTTATTACCATCATTTTCATCATCATCATCAACAAAATCATCATCATCATCATCTGTTTTGTTATATCTGTCAGCAATTGATAAACCCCAGTTAGAAATCGCAAGTCCTAACCTGGATGGTGAAAACCCGTTGAATACAACAGGAGAAATTGCGGAAACTACTCCACCAAATCCTCCATTTGATTTTGGACTACTAAAACTTGAATTTTGAGGTCCACGTCCTAAATAAAAGGAAAAACAAAGATACAGATATTTTTCAGATATTACATCAACATGTTTTAACCACTTTTTGGTCTAGACAATCAAAGTAGGAAATAACAAAAGATATGAAAATTATATGTTGTGTACATAATAATAATAATAGTATAATTACCTTCAGATCCAATTTTTCCAAATATTTTACGATCTCGAGCTCTAGAATTTTGAAACCACCTAAAAATTGATAATAAAAATTATTTTTCATTAATTCATCAATAATCACAACTAAAAGCGTTTGAAAGTATGAAATATTACAGATTATAGTATACTTTATTTTATGTGCAAGCAATAATAATCTAGTAAGTGAACTTACACTTGAACAACTCGAAGTGGAAGAACAAGTTGTTGAGCTAATCCGAGAAGATGTTCTCGACGAGGTCGAGGGTCAAGTGCATAGTGGTGCCGAAGAACTGCCAACTGAGATTCAGAAAATAGTGATCTAACTCGTGCTCGCCGACCTTCCTCATTCACAGTCTCATTTGATTCGTTGTGATCATCTAGAAAAATAATTATTTATATTTGTTTATTAGTCATAAAAATTCATAATGTCAGATAATATTCAAAGAAAAGGAGAAAGTTTGTAACTTCAAAAATATACAAGACAAAGTGAAAACTGAGCTGACAGTGTAATAAAAAATATCACTTACTTTGTTCTCCAGACTCATTTTCACTCTGACTGGAAGGGTGATCCTCTTCAGAACGGTGACTTTCTCCATTAAGTCCATCAAGATGTGGATGCTCATCCATATTTTCTGTTTTAAGAAAATGTTTTAAATGTGATTCCTTTGTTCCCTTTTCGGAATCATTCGTTTTATTTTGTTGTTGACATAGTTCAAGTCGTGCGGCAAGACCTTCAATTCCTTCTTTCTTTCTCTTCCTCTCTCCATCCACCCCCGTAAACGGCTCCAACTTCACAATGCCAATATGATTATTATTATTATTATTGAGTTTACTATTGTTATTATTGTTATTATTATTATTGTTCTGAATTCCGGAATCATCTTCATTGTCTTCATCTTCTTCAGTGCGATTACTAAGGAGACTTGTTGGATTGGGTGAGCCAGCAGCAATTGAGGATCTTGAGGAATGTTCATCTGCATCCAAACCATAACCATTTTTTAATTGACAGGCTTGAAGAAGTTGACGAGTGACACTTGCATTAACAGTATCAAGGATTCTTTGAACTTTATTGTCCACACTCTCATCCTCCTTATCCGAATCTTCCTCCTCCTCTTCTTCTAATTCTTCCTCATCTAATCTTCCCCTCCCATTTCCTCCTCCTCTAACTCTACCTCTGCCTTGACGACGTTTTATCACAGCTCTTCCACCACCTCCACTACTTCCGCCCACACTCCCTCCTCTAGATTCCCTTTCTGGACCAATGTGAACCCCTTCATCCTCTTCCATGTCCTCCTCATACATGTCATCCCCTTGAACACTCAAACCACCACTGTTCAGTTTCTTCCCGGGAACAATGTCCCGCTCCGAGGACCAGTGATGAGAGGATGGAGGTGATGGAGAACGAGATAGAGACTGTCTCAATGAGCCATTTGAGCCATTCACAAGTTTCTCTCCTTTTAATGAGGATATACTTTCCTCATCCTTTTCTAGAGATGCCAACTGTCTCAACGGTGAATTTACAGGGAGGGAATTTAAAAAGTTGGTCATGTTTAGTGCGTAGGGGTTATGTGGTTGTAAACCTGCCGCTGCCATGAAGAATGATGGATGGAAGTTTAATGGACCTGAAAACAAAACAAAACAATCATGATTAAAATTTGTATCTATGAATTTGATTTGATTCATATATGAAAATATTGTAAAATATAATTCAGGATAAAAAACAAAGATGTTGAAATTACTTGGAAGAGTTGGAGGAAGAAATGGTGGTGAGGTGGATGGATAGTTGCTGTGTATTTCAGCATTGTTGTTGTTGTTGTTTGAGGTAAGATTATTATTGTCTGTTGGGATTGAGATGGGAGTTTTGGCCAATTTGGCGGAAAGGAGAGGATGAGGATGAACTACTGGGAATGTTGAGTCTGAAAGAATATTTCGTTGTGCTCCTTGTCCTTGTTGGGGCTGGGGTTGCTGCTGTTGTTTAGGGAATCCAGCGGAAGCACCTCGGTGTGGTGAAGAATTTGAAGATGCTGATAGTTTACTCTCTACATTTCGGCCACGACCCAACTAAATATAAAAAAAAATATTCATATGTCAATTCATAAAGTACATGTAGGTATTCCTTCTCATCATTTTCTAATTAAGTGTTATATAGGGTGTTAAAAATTCCCGAGTATTTACCTTGAGATTCATTATAAGACATTTCTTTGACGTCATGTGAGATGAGTAAGACCCCGAGTGTGAAAATCTTTTGCCTATCAAATTTAAAAAAAAAGTTATTATATTATACTTTATAAATCAGAATCAAACTGTTGTATTATGTAACTTTGATTATTGTGTTATTAACATTTTGGTTGATTATTTATGTAATAATGTAGATTATTTTTTCTTACCGCAATTTGTACATTCGAACGGCTTCTCCCCCGAGTGAATCCGTACATGTTCCTGGTAAAGATGAAACAAAATATTACACATAATATGAGAACAAGAATTTCAAGAAACTGAGATTATTCTATAAAATATAAAATACACAGTGGAAAAATAGAAAAGTCAAAGTTTTCAATTCACTAGAATCTACAATTTTTTAAAAGTTAAAAGAAGCAACAAGATTGTAATGCAGAAATTATCTATAATATATTATATAGTTGTAAAGGCAATAATATATTATTTTGTGGGTTCTTTTGAAAAACTCTGTGCTGTATTACGAATTACAAGTCAACAAGCGGAATCAAAGTTATTTATTTTCAACCTCAAAAAACAAACTTTGACTATAATGATGATAATAATTATTCACATAGAAAGTTGAGGTTAGCTTAGTAAACAAATTAATCTGGGAGTGAGGAGAGGAAGGAGAAGAACGGTAAAAGTATATTATGCACATAATAATATAGAAAGTAGGTAAATAACCTATATCTGTCCATTTTACATCCACTATGTACTATGTACTCCAATAAAAGAGGAAGAGGAAATGTACATGTGTGTGTGAGAGGGATGATTTGATTTCAACTTTCCAATGAAAGTGAAATGAATATTTACTGTACTTGATGTATCTTGTATCTGAATTCTGAATTTGTATCTATCTGTTTTCTCGCAAGTGGATCTCGATTCTGGGTGCACACAAACTACAAACTACAAACTACGTTTAATGACACTCACAAAATAGGAAAATATCTGTACATAATATAACTTCCAAGGTACTTTTCACCAGGAAATTTCCTTAACTTGACGAGAGCGTAGTGATATCAATAATATAGGTAATAGCAAGTATATATACATTTTGTCCATACAAACACACTCTCAACTAATCAACATGCCATCAACTAAAGAAGGAGAAGAAGTATGTTTGACATGATTACCGAGCACCGATTTCCGAGACTTGTTGAAATGCAAATGTTGACATGCAAGCGACCAAAATGTCTCGTAATTGGAAAAGTTTATAAAGTTTATCAATTACCTATCGCTACTACAACCACCACCAGCAACAGCACTTTACAAGCCCGAGTACTCTACACATTATACTCTATACTCCATTGCATGTATTGCTCCTACTCTACTGCTAAATACGAAACAGGAAAATTCTATCCAGTTCTGCTCCGAGTCAATCTCAAATCCCTTGGGACAAACGCAGCATCTCAATTCTCAATTCTGAATCTATACCATATTTGCAAACAGCATTTGGTAATTTAGTTAGAGATGGAAGGTGCTCTCATAATCTATTCACACTTATTACTTGCTCCTCTTTTAGCATTTCACATCTACATTCTATATTCTACATGGCAAAAGGACCAGTTTTTCATATCTATAACCTACATGATCATTTCTACTTATATCCATTATCATACAATAAAATAAACTTTTAACTAACAAGTATCTCTAGAATATAAAATCACAGTCAAATGTCAAAAAAGTCCATGCGATAGATAATAGAGATAGAACATACAACAATAGTAAAGCCAAGAACAGTAGACATAAAATAATGTAGAAGAGAGATACAAAGAGTGGGGTGAAAGTGAGACAGAATTTAAAAGGGTGAAAAAGCTTCAGAGTTATAATAGGATACTCAAAGGGAAATTGCTACATACCTTTAAATGATGTTTGAATTTGAATGCCTTGTTGCAGGAAGTATCAGGGCATTTGAATTTCCGAAGACCAGCACTTTCGTCGTGACTTATCATGTGTCTTTGTAATCGATACACGTTGGCAAATTGCTACAAAATATAACAAAATATTAAAATTATTATTATTATTTTATAATGGAAGCCAAAAAGGGGTGAAATGGGAAACCCTTCAAATTCTATATTATTAAAAATAGACACAATATACATTGAAAAAATAACCAATTGATATATTATTTTTTTTACCTTATAACAAATCTTGCAGGACTGCTGTCAAACAAATAGATCAAAAAATAAAACATCTTTTAATTTTGTCGTCTTAATTTTGAAACAAAATGAACATGAATATCATTATGTACATATTTACAATTCTCAACAACTAATTTATTTACAAGTTGTACTCATCCAAAACAAAATATACACCTGCAACTTCTCATTTTTACATTCTATCGAATAATAAAACCTACATATTTTTTACATTCAATTTTAATTCTAGAAAAATCTATACAGTTATAATATTAAAGGATATACATAATGATTTTTTCAGAGGGTTTAGATAGAAAATGGAAATCACGACGATCATTTACGGGATTCAATATTCTACGCATTTAGTTCTGTGGTATAAATGAAAGGACGTGAGACTGCATAATAATTACAACATTTTTTCACCCCCTTTTTTTCGCCTTTTTGCTTGTTTATCACGATAATTAATTTCTCTATACTCTTTCTGATTCTTTTTTTTTCTTTCCTTCCATTTTAATGATTTCTTTTTATCAGTGATTTTTACTTAAATACTTTTTCGTCCTCAGAACACGAACGACTTTTAAAATTGTGTCCTTTCTACACAGAATTTCATTCATTTTTGTTTTCCTTTTAATTTTTGTACATGATACATAAAAAATATACAAAAACAACAGGAATTTTTGTTGTGTGATTTCTATCTTTAAAAAAAACATTTATTCTCTATCAATATTTTTAGTTTAGAGTTTAGACTAGTTTGAAAACCTGTTATAGTAACTTAGATCTTAATTTTTTTATGAATAAGAAAGAAAGAGAGAAAAACGAACCTGATTCGGAGATGGATGAGAGATTTCGTGTTTTTCCAAATCTTCTCTTGAAGTGAAAGAGAGGTTACATTGGTCACAGCTGTAGAGTAAAGATCCACTTCTCCCACCGTCAACTGAGGACGACCCTCCACCCGCTAGAAGACTTAGTGACTCTGAAAAAGGCGAAGATCCACTTGGACTAGGCAATTGATCGCCATCTTTACTATTATTATTGTTATTGTTTAGGCCCAAATCTATCCCAGACTCTGCGGAACCATGATTGACCACCGAATCTATAAAATTATCAAACAAACAAACATAAACGGATTAGTACGGCAAGTCATCAATGTAAAAACTATTCACTCAAATACTATAATTATTTTGGATACTTTTGATTCTTGATTCACTCATTCATGTTTTCAATTTAAGAGCCAACAGTGAAAACACTATTATATATATTCTGATACATGATACATGAACATGGTTGGATTTTGTACAATGAATTATGACAGTTGATAGTAAAATGCTATAATATAAAATATGCTACAGAGGTCGATCGGAGATTATATGAACACTTTGTTTTTTCCTTTCCTGACCCCGGATTCAAGTTTCAGTTTCTAC
>JAQGBI010000059.1:0-37732 GCA_034698325.1 Sminthurinus elegans | reverse complement strand
CCCTGTAGAATTGTCTAGAGACTTGATTTAGCGAATAAAATTGGAATTCGGTTGAAAACTGGATTTTTGAAAATGATCCCCGATTTTCCAAAAAATCGGTCAAAAGTATGAAAAATGTAAAAAAAAATATTTGTAATTGGAATTAAATTTTTTCCTTTTGCCACATGCAACAACTAATGACGGCACACATGCCTGTATACATTTAAAAAAATACAAAAAATAAAAATGTAAAAAATTTTGAAATGTGAGTTTACTCATAAAATAATTGAAATTGCTTCCCATATACATACTTGCATACTGCATACACATATGTATACATATGTATTTGTCCGGAGAAAAATTTACGACTCAACTTTTTTTAAGGACGCAAACGGAAATATTTGAATTTGAAGTATAAAAAATCCTGTGCCTTGCTTTGCTCTACTTGGTGAGACATGGACTAGAAAGGCATGCCTCATCTAATTTTTTTATCTCTGCTTTCGATTTTAAAGGGCACAGGTAAAATTTAACTTACAAGTTACAACTATTAGAGTCATTCAATAGGAGGAAAAGGGATGTTTAACGTTGCTCTTCTTTACCTAATGAAGGCTTGAATTTTGATGTTAAAAGTATTTCCAATTCGCCCTTTTCTTGTCATAATTTACTTTATGCGAAGTTAAGCAAAGTCACACTACATTAACTATTAATTATTAATTATATTGGACTTTGTTGCCACATAATACGTAATAAAATGGAGGCTAAAGGATTTGTTGTCCTTACATCTAAGTAAGCAGACAATTCTGTTTTTGTTTTCAGTACATCTAATGTCCACCTAACAATGCACAGCACACATCATACATCATTATTATTATTTATTAGCTATATCAACACAACATTTGTAATTGATAATTGATACATATACTATTGTCATTAATTATAATAATTTTGTAACTATATCATTCATCATATAGCATACTAATTATGATGAAAATGCGGGTACAAATTCCACAGAAATAAAACATATATTATGTATTTTGCTGCAACGTGATTTGTAATTTTAAATTTCATTTATACTAGTCTGAAACAAATTTCTTTTAAAAATTTTGTTCTCTGTGTAAAATATTTCAGTTTCATGGCTGGAGGACTTTTACTGAACAAATTGAAGTAAATAGTACGCATAAACATGAAGAAGCTTTGCATACTTAGTAGTACTCACGTTATTCGATACCAAAAACCAACTCATTTTAATTCATAACAAGTAGGATCTGGAATGAATTTGTGAACACGAGGTTATACACGTTTCATGAATGATTCTCAATTCTCAATAGAAAATCAATAAAATATGATGATTAAAATAGTGGTCCGCCAAACTCTTCAATTATTTATTTATGCAACTTTATGTACACTTTAGCAAAATTATGTACATTTGTAGGTACATGACTCGGAACTGGGAAGGAAGCAAAATGCTTTGCTTTTACTCTTGTATTGTATTGAGAATTGTATTTCTTTGGCATTTGGATTCTGTTGGTGTTTCAAGTTTCAAGAGGAACTGTACAGAGTACAAATAAGCGTAAATTAGAACTTGAGCATAAACGCCGCCGCTTTTTAATTTCATCTCTTTCCATGCAAATATTATGATAACACATTCTTTCTTCTTTGTTCAACAAACTCTCCTCTTTAACCACTCTTCATTTTGCTTAGTATTCATCCGTATTCAGCACTATCTAGTTTGATAAGAAGCATACATCAGATTCATCAACTGTAGCTTCTTCTTTGATACACTTCGATTTGTGCCTTCACAAGACAAATTATTTTAGTATTTTTCGTCACAAATTACTTAGGCTGTAGACTGCATTAAAATTCACAATATTTCCATTGCTTAAAAATGGTAAATGGTCAAAGGTTCATGCACTTGAAAAGTAATAAAGAAACATAAAAATTTCTAAAAATTCTCCTCCTGATAAAAATTCGTCCATCTACAGTTTTATGTTCATCATTCATGATCATCATCATCATCAGTATGATGAAGAATAACAACAACAACAGCAACCAACCGGTGTAACCATCTTCATTTCTTCTGGTCATAAAATATAAAGAACATAATATACGAACAAACTGTAGACTCACGCATAGCATAAAGATTAATGAACAGCATCCATGAAATTAATAACATAATCCAGTCACAACATCACACACACTCTTACACACACACACATATACACGCACAGGTAGACAGACAGTCATTTGAGACTTTTATGAGACAATCTTTTTCTATGACCAATGATCATTGACATTTCGTATATTTATGTCAATACCTCATTCACATTTTTTTCTCCTTTTCTTCTTGTTGTTTACATCAAATGATTCTACTTGATTTACTCCCAGACCAGACTTACAGATATATGATGCTAGACGGTTGTAATAATAATAATAATATTTGTAACTTGTACTGTAGTTTACTTCCAGACTGAGGACTGTGGATTGTGGATCATGAATGAAAAAAAATGGTAATAAAAATTAAAAAAAAAAAAAACTTTGTGCATGCTGATTCTTGCGCGTTGGCGGATTGATTACGTGTTAGTTTCTGTTGTTAGTTGTTAGACTTTCTAGACATCTAGAATCTAGACTGTCTGGTCACTGCCTGTCTGGTCAATGCCTCTTGTGTTATTGTGTATTGTTACTCAAGTATTTATGTCATTGGTCAATGAGAGAGAGTTGAGAGTTGAACATTAAACGCGTAAAGTGACAGCAAATTCAAGATGAAGAATTAACAACCTATCATAAATAAAAAATAAATATACACAGAACGTAGAAATAGAATGTATTTTTTTTACTTATATTACTTTTTTAAAAGACAGAATGCAAAAATTACAGCAACAGTAGAATGTGTTTTCTAGTCTAAACGTTATATTACGCATTCCCAGACATAAAAAAATCATAATGACCGTCTGATCACTCTCAACTTTGATCTTATTGTTTGTGCGTGACTTTTTTTCAATTCATGTAAACAAATTTAAAAAGTCATAATAATTTGCAATTCGCAATAATAATAAATAAATAAATACATAAATATAATGATCGGAGAAAAAAAAGAAGCAGGATCCCGTTAAAAATTGTTCAGTGTGTATACAATACACAAAATGTACGCTGCATGAAATCATTTTCATTTTATTGACTACATAACACATAGTACATATATATACATATAGGTATTCCATGAAACATGAAACAGAAAGGTAAGAAAAAGTAAACCAATGAAGGATGAAGCGCAACCTGTTTGAATTTATAATTTCACTGAAATGAAACGACAAAGAGCTACACATGTACACATGAGATTGATAGATACTTGTGCACATTTTTACAGACTACATCAACATTCAACATCGATGAACTTTACGACTGTTTTTGAAATGTACATGGTAAAAATTCTTTGTTCTTTCTCTCTCGTTTTTTCCCCTTTTTTTTGCTTTCTTTCTCTTCATCAGATATATATCTATAATCTATATCTGTGTAATTTAATATCACGTATAATAATATTTCAAAACACTTTAAAAAAGGAATGAATGTATAATATATTACCATTATAATATTCTTATTGTGCGTCAACTTTTCCCACAGGAAAGGTCAAATCCCAGGCTTTTGCATAAACCATAGAACATAGACTAATCCCTCTCCTACCACTATTATTATATTAGTTGATTGAACTTTTACTCGTCCACATGTGGCATGTGGCAAGTCAGTCTAAAGTCTACGATATAATTATTATGATTTTCCTCAAAATCTATTCATCTTACAACCACAAGACCACGCGTAAATACGAACAATCCAAACTCCCGTTTTCTTTGTATTTGGTGAAAGATCAAATATGAAAGATGCAATGATAATAATAATTGCTGAACACTGAGCACTGAACATACACTGTAGAGTTTTGAAGGTTTAAAGTGTGGTAAGCTTATGATGTGTGCTGCTCACATGAGATAAATCAAAACGGCACATAATAATAATAAAGAATGAAATGTTTTTATAAATATCTGCATATTCATAATACTGCTTTCTGGGCCTATAAGTACATTCAGCATGGAATATCTACCCAAGATATACAATACATTATTTGTAATAGATACAATAGTTGTGTCTGTAATGACTGCTCTTCTTGTTCTCATTGCTGCTGTTTTTTGATGAGTACTGCTGATAAAATATAATTGTATTTTGAAGGAGAGTTTAATGCTTGTAATTTTAATTAAACTAATTGCCTATTCAGAGCAATAAAAATTGAGGAACCATTATTTGTTTCTATTGTAAACAGTCTTAAATATTTCTTCAGTTGTCCAACCTGAACCCATAAACAATAAAAAGGACTACTCAAAGAGAGAGAGAGAGAGAGAGAGCAAAGGTCATAAATTTCCTAGCCGATATGAAATACACATCATATTATGTAGTCTATGCTCTGTGCTCCAACTACAAACTACAAACTACTGACTTGGAGAACATTCAACATGGCAGTCTAGAGTCTAGATTTTAGCTATTCCATTTCCCTTTGTAATGATTTAAAAAAAAACAAACTGTAACGAGCAGAAAACGGACACGAATCTCAATACATCATTCATCACGTAAAGTACACTGTACAAACATTTCTGAATGTATTAAGTATTAGATACAAAGCACAATGAAAATACTTTGAATTGAACTAGGAATTTCGAAAATAGTTTCTTTAATATTATAATAGAGGGATCAATTACAAACTACTCACTGGAACTTCTCAAATATCAATAGCCTTTTTGCAGAATTAATGCTGATTCAATTTACATGCCAACTTGTATAGATGAATATAAAATGATAGATATTTAGATGATACAGCGGCATCTAAAAAATGGCGACTCTGAAGGCTGTAGAATGGAATTTAAATCTGATGTCAATTAGCTTTTCAATCTTCAATGGTTGACGCAATGCAAGTAGGTGTACACTGTACATTGTACATTGTCCATCTGACATTTTATGCCCATAATAGAACATGCTGAATAAAAAAACACAACAGACAAGTAGTGCAAACAGAATTTAAATGTAAATATTATGAATAAATAATCCATATCTGTGGGTACTAGAGAAAGGCTGTTGTGTGTAATATGTATAATGTATTATTTATTATGTACTATAAAGTGTATGATACTTATAAAATATATCCATGACTCTCAGAATTTGTCTATTGTCTTTTTTTATTTTTTCTCCACATTGAAAAAAAAGGGGATAAATATGCGTAATTTTTTTCCTGCAGTCAATAATTTCCAACATGAGCTTACTTTATCTATTGAATATTGAATATCTAATGCATTCTATTAATCATTATGTATAGTGTACATAATACATACTGTCCACAGCGCACAGTGCAGATTAAAAACAGAGATATCAAAGCTAGAGCCAGAGTGTACATCTGATCTGAAGATGGTGATTATTGTTATTGGAGTCCAATGTCCCTGTGTTCAATGAACACATGACACCTCTTAAAAGTTACGATTAGTTTAGACTTTAGACTTGGAGTGAATTCATCACCGTCCACCGTGTAAGTTGATCTGATGGGAGATTGAGGTAGATAAGAATGGATTTGTAGATATTGGTTCTATAATGTACATGGAGTGAACCATTATTCCACAACAATATATATAATATTATGTTATGGGGAAAAAAATCATTGCTACAGATTAAAAGTCCACTACTACTATGGCGAATTAATCTTTCATCCATTCAATTCCATTGGAATTTTTGAAACTTGTTCTTAAAAACTCTTTAGATTAGAAATGGAGAGATAGAATGTATTTTTTTTTCATTTCTTTATGCACCCTTAACATTTTAGCATCTCTTTCTCCGTCTCCATTTGTATAATATACTATATCTGTGTATAACACAGAAGAAATACTTAAGTATACACAGTTCCTTGGAGATGTAAAATGTACAATGTACAATACACAGTTGTAGAATTTTCAATAATGTATAGTATTTAATAGTAGTCAAAGTACAAACATCTACTACATCATACACACACATGCATACATACATACAGACATCATCCTTATTCCTTATCTCAGATTAACTTTGCTGATGATGAGACTTTTCCCATTTTAAATTCACAACATGTTTTTACTGAGAAGACCATACACAGAATAATATAATATACTGTATACACTATACATACAAGTATAGACAAAGAGACAAAGTGGATGAAAAGCTTTTTTCAATTAAGCAGCCTGAGTGAATTTGCTAAAAACTAACTACAACTGTTTCAGCAAGTAGAGTAAAAAGATTACATACTGATTATTATGTATGTAAAATGCATAATATAGCATGTATACACATGCTCATAATATTATTGAATATTGAATATGTTTTTGCCTGTCTTACATGCATATAATGTGTACATAGTTACTCTACAGTTTCATCAGGTACAGTTTAGAGTTTAGATCTATATGAAGTTTAAAATTGCATGATTAATTCTTCTGTGCACTTGAACGCATTCATAATCACCAAGATGTGCATAGCTAAATCTCCTCTCCAGAGCATGCGAGTTTCTACAAGAGAGAGAGAGATTGTGAATTAAACATCAATCAAATTTTAAATATCATGTTAGTGAATTTGTTAAAATTCAAATTCAATCATGTGGATAATATACAATACACAAGATGTAATAAGTAACATGCAGTCGGTCCGAGCTGTAATAACATGCATTTGTTCTTTTCAATTATGTTGGACTTCCCGTGATCTCAATATTATCTTTTTTACATTCCTTCCTTTGTAGTTTGTACCATCAGTATTTGGCAAAGTAGAAATTATTCAAACTAAGGTATTTTTTAAAAAAAATCAAAGTAAAACATCATGTCGGGTATTTTTACCACGCACCCACAATTTTTATGACCGTGAAACACAAAAAATCTTTGCCAGCATACATCACTCAAAATTCAAAATATTTTAGGCAAGGCAGTTTTTAAGTAATTTTATTTTTTTGAAAAAATGGAAACATTCTGGATTCTGGAACTACAGTAAATCTGATTCAAACAAGACGCGTCTTTAGTCTTTAAAAGTATAAATAATATGTATTTTTAAGACGAATGACCAAAAATGTTTGAGGGAATACGCGTAAAATCACAGTTGTAAATCAAAGTCAAAGACAAAAGTGCAGACATACAACATAAAATACCAAAAAACCAAAGGGAACAACGACGCGTTCCACTTTTTTGTACAAGCTGTAATAATGTACAATAGGCAGTACTTCATACATCATTGGTAATAAGGAACAGATTTAAACCCAAACTTTAGTATGTACCAGTAAAACTGCAGTAAAGACAAAAATGTTTTAAAATGAGGGGATTTGGGCGAAAATTTATCGTCAACAGCCTACACTTTATGGAAAGTAAAAACACAGACCACAGTATATAAAAAGACGAAGAAAAAGGAAAAAGGGAAAAGGGTTATTGTTATTAAAAAAACTCGTAAAAGTCCCACAGGAGAAAACTAAAATAGAGAATTGTGTGCTGTATGCGTGCCGATGCCGCGGTCATTATCTTTGTTTTGTTATTCGTTATTAGGTAAAAAATGTAACTTTTAAACTCGAGACTTGAGACTCGAGACAATCCTGACCCATCCCATTTATGTATTTATTTGGATATAAATAAAATATAGTCAAAAATTGTCATTCACCTTCATCCTCATTCTCATTTTGTTTAAGTTGTTCCAGTGAAACTTGCAATTAGTTCAACTATCTCATTGCAACCGCTAAATTTGTTAGACAGTTAACTCTGAGTATAATTGGAACAGAGGAGCATGTAGTTACCAAATTCACAAGATGGCTACAGACTGCTAATTTTATCCTTTTCTTCTTTATTTTTAGTTAATTAAACCCTTTTAAAACAGATTGATTGGCGGAATTTAAAATTTCAATGTCATATTTATGTAATATATTATTGAGGGGAAATGATTTGTGAGTTGTGGGGACTACCAGCTTTCATTTCTCGTGAATTTCAATAAAAGATTGGCATAAAGTAAAAGGTAAAAGTACTGCAAGATCACTTATACATTATACACTATCCACATTCTCATGCATGATACTGATTCACAGGATTTTACAGATTCTGAACGCTGTTTGTGTGTGTTCATATGGTTTGGAGATTGGAGTGGATCTATAAAATAAAAAAAATAAAATAAAATAAAGTGAAATAAAATTCTTGTTAGTACTCACTGCTGATTTTGCTCATGTAACGCGCTCCACTATGTTCACTCTTTTCATGTCTGCATGTACAATGTACAATAAATGTGTAGTGTACAGTGAAAGAAATCTACCCGCTGAGCAGTACGTGTCACTTCTCGTCGAACTGCCTACTTATCATAAAATCGACGTTCTCTCACAGTGAACGTAGGAAATGTAGGACCATCCAAAATGATAATGATGATGATGATGATGATGCTACGGTATGATATGATATGATGATACACAAAGCATCAGATATTAGACATTATAATATGATAATGTCTAATGCCTAATGCTTTACTTTTTTTATATCATAAAGTCTATAGCCTATAACTTTCTCCTATCTTCCTTCATGAAGCTAATGTCTAATGTACCATGTTTTCTATTGTGTTTTATTGTGGATGTAAGTACATGGTTCTAAATCCTAAATCCTACACAACACCACATCACACATGACATCATATCACCGAATTCACTGCAGTTTGTATAATGTAACATGAAATTTACAATGGGATACACCTGTTTGCTCATGCTGTCTCCATCTCCTACAGGCAGCCACATGTACATGTAGAACGTATAAGATACACTACAATACAAAACAAAATACATGTGGAATTAACATGCCATTAAATAAATTTTACTCATTTTCTTCAAAATATCAGCATCTTTTAGCCCTTGTTAATGTCGGTTTAGCATTTATTATAGACAATTCCTATTCTCATAGAGTAACCTCTTTTCTTCAGATTTCAGACCTCAGACCTCAGACCACTGCAAACTGCTAATGTATAATACTGCACGCTACACACTGCACACTGTACACCACAAGTACAAGTACTCACTCTCTTTCATACTTAAGTAGTATACATAATTCATACAACATGTTATTAAACTTTTATGACGAGGATTTTTCTCTCATTAAATTACAGGGAGAGATAAAGTCAGTTATCACAAGTGCACTTAATGTGTATACTGTATAATGTATACACAGTGTACTGTTTACTCTTTACTCCATTGTTGGTAAGTGGTAACACATTGTTTCAGCTTCCTTTGCTCAATTGAGGATTGAGGATTGAGGAAATTAAGCTTTTAGCCACTGTCCTGTCTCTTATCCTCTCCTCCTTTCTTTTTACTGTCCAACAGCTTAGTATAGGCGTACATAGTACTTTTAAATATTGACTATTGGTCAACTGATTGAACAGGGACTATAGAGTTTGGATTTTTAATCCACAAAAAGTTTAGAATTCAAAATTGAGATTGTAAATCTGCATAATCGTCTGATTATGAATTGCGAGTTTCGAGTTGTAAGCGCATATCCATTAACAGTTATCACTTCCTCATCTTTCATGAAGTTCCTTATTCTTTTCTAGTAATTGTTGATTCACTTTTTATTCCATTTGATTGGAATTTGAAGTTTTGTAATCTGCTTTAGCTATGCAAAGGTTGGATTTTTCATATGAGCATTTGAGATACAATGTACAATATTCTTTTAAGGAAAATGGGACATATGTGTGTAGAAATGTAGAAAGTGTTGCAATTTAGTGTGGTGTGTGTAGGTTTAAATTAGTTTAAAATAGCCAATGAGTATTCAATTTACTTTTTTCTCTCTCTGTCTCTGTTTCCATCTCATTCCAAATTCTTTGCACATCTTCCATTATGATTCCCAGCAAGACTCTGCTATACAATAAAGATAAAAAAGGAAAGAGAGGAGTTGAAATTTGACATGAAACGGATTTTTGACAAAAGGGGTTGTGTATTTAGTTTTAACCAGACGGAATAAGGCGTACAATACACTTTAATTTTTGGACTTTCAATTAACACGTACACACATCTCTACATTATTTATACTTGAATGTCGCCAGGATTATGTACCTTATATCTTATCGTACTATTTTGTAGCTAATGAAAATTCACAAGTATTTACATTTGCATGTTCATACTTTGAAACAAAACCTATAAAAATGATACATATCATAGGAATCAGAAATTGCAAAGCCCAAAATTTGAGCTTTCTTTTACTTTTTAGTAGTAGGAACAAGGCAACAGAACAAGTAGACTGACGATTGGATTGTATTGAGATTTGACAAGTGGTGACGGACTGAAAATAGATTGAAAGGATAGTAATTTTCTTTCCTACCAGTCACTTATGAAGTATGAAGATGGTGAAATAAAACAAGGATTTATAATATTTATATGTAAAGTAAAACTACCTTGGAGGTACTCATATTTTCTAGCAACATGTTTTTATGGTGCTTTTTATTTTAAAGCTGATATTTTGAGTTTTGAGTTTTGAGTGGATCTTCTCTCCCTTGTACCCATCTACTTACTGCAAGTATCAAGAAATTGGAAGGGAATGAAGGCTTAAGTAACAGCTTAAAGAGGAAGATTTTGGCAGATGAATATGGGAGGTCGTATGAAAGTTGAAAGTACATAATGTGTACAGTATACAATGTAGAAAAGTTTCATGGAATATATTTCTTCATTTTTTATGTGTTGAGTTTACCTCGATTTTCTCTTCTCCTCTTCTACAACAAACGGACCAACATGTACAACCACACTACACACTACAATCTACAATTGTATCCAATCACGCAAAAGGCCACCTTATCTGTGCCCGGAATAATGATTTGTACATTTACCATTTACCTACAAAAATATACGAAGGCTCACACTCACATGGAACAGTTTTATGCTGTACATTGCACATACTCCATACTCCATACCCACGTGGAATCAATCTTGACCGATTTTTTGATCCTTATGCTAAAGATGCAAAAGTGAAATACTATTTCGTAAAGTTACATACATGAATTTAAAACGCTAGAAAAATATCTAAAATCTGTACATAATGCTCTGTATCACCTATTCTTTGTACTTTTAAGGGGAAGTTCATATATTTTCCCTATGTTATTCTAATGGGGATTTTTGTGTCTGCTTTGAGGCTCGAACGGCTGAACGGATTTTCATGATCCGCACATCAAAAAATAGATCAAAGTACGACGAATATGCTATAGCCCATGAGAATCCTCAAGTATGACGTCCACTACTGGTATTTTCAATTTCCTCATCCGAGGAAAGTTTGTTTATTTGTTTATTTTTTGTTTATTTGTTTATTTGATACGCGTATCCAATAGAAATTACGTACATACGACTTTCCTCGGATGAGGAAATTGAAAATACCAGTAGTGGACGTCATACTTGAGGATTCTCATGGGTTATAGCATATTCGTCGTACCTTGATCTATTTTTTGATGTGCGGATCATGAAAATCCGTTCAACCGTTCGGGCCTCAAAGCAGACACAAAAATCCCCATTAGAATAACATAGGGAAAATATATGAACTTCCCCTTCATGATACTTGTTGTTCACAGTTTGGAATCAAAAGTAACTCATTCTGTATATTGTATTTTGTATTAGTCTAAAAGTAAAAGAGTCAACTTTCTGATCATCTAGGGAAAAGATGATATTGTTATTGAAGTTAAGACTAGGACTAACGTTCCCACTTATCAGTGTAAAATATCACAAGTTATGATTAATAACATTTTATCTAAGATTCCCTATTCAGTACAATATTATGTATTTTGCATATTTTTTTTCAAGATAAAGAGCAAGCATCTACAAAGTTCAATACTTAATAAATTCACGGAAATATCAAGGACCACTTGAAACATAAAATAACATTTAAATTATTACTTTGTAATTAAAGTCTTTATCAGAATAATGAATCATTTAGTCGTTATAACAGTTCACTGGCTATACTTTACCTAAAAAGCAACAATCTTGCATTTTTTACAGACTATTTTATTACGTTACTTGATCAGTTGAGATTTAAAAGTTGGTTTAAAAAAATTTGTGAATTTTTCTCACCTGTTTTTTTTTTAACTCGGTAAGTTTTTTTGTACAATGTTCATTTTAAACGGAGAGATAATAAATGTATTCATAACTGATAACTGACGTACATAGTACATACATTGTATTTCATATCCATATTTGTAGAGAACTAATGAAGAAAAGAAAGAAAGAAGGAAAATCGTAAAATTTTGTGTTTTGTGCTACGCTGTTATAAATTACATGTAGACAGTAGACAATTACAATATTATTGTATAAAAGTTTGTAATGTTATGTTTTTTTTGAAAGCTAATATCTTCTTCAACCGTCTCCTTCACCCGTTGTTTAGAGGACGTCAAACGTCAAAATTGAAAATAAAGGGAAAAAACGGTGATAATATTGATGATCTTGTGTAATTAAATGGTACAGAATGAGTAGGACCCGCACAGATTTCATCTTTAATGTGTAATGTGTAATATGTATTGATGAGTTTATGACAAGATGATGTTTTCTGGTGTTTTTTTTGTACATATGAGAAAAATATTATAATAGCTAAAATGTTTAAAGGGTGAGAGAGAGAGTGCACAACTTCCCATTTCGTGACGCGTCTGATGAGACGAGACAAGACAAGACAAGTGGCAATCAGTTTTAATTGGTAGTCGGCTTTCATTCTATGACATAATCTTTCATCTACATGGATGGAATAATTGTAGCAAATGTATGTAAATCAAATCAATTTTTTTTATAAATCTTTACCCAAAACTCTAAAACACGTTGCATTTTTTTTGCATAGCCTATCACTACTCACTACTCACTATACTTGTACAAATATTCAACGAAAGGATATGGATGATCCCTCCGTCTCAATTCTAAATCTTAATCTCAATATCCCTTGCTGTTACTTACGATTAGGTATGAGGTACTACTTTTCTCTCGTGAAATGGTGAAAAACTTGAAAGTGTACAGTATACACTATACACTATTTACACACAAGTATGGTAATATGAGCTACAAGATTTACAATCTAAATTTTGTTGATTTGATTTTTTTATAATTGTTATGTGTATTTTGATATCCCTTGTAGTTTTTAGGTTCTAGTTCAACATGCAAATAGCAAATATATAATACATGAAGCTTACTAGAAAACTTATGCAGAGAGTTGGAGAGAAGAAAAGCGTAGAGAGAGCTGATAAATGACAAGCTCTTAGGCATAAATAAAAACATTCATCTATAGTTTTGTGTAAGGAGTTCAGCAGGAGATTTTTATTATAAAAAAAACTACGAAAGCACAAAAGAAAATGAACCCTTTTCCGTTTTGTAATTCAGATTCCAATGGGCAGATCTGATGTATGTAGACTTTTGAATGTAGATTGTAGATGCAAATTTTTTAAAACTGTAGCATCATGTAACTAACAATAAAAGCCATCATCTTTGTATCTATATAACTTTACTACGTATGAGCTGTAATAAAAATGATCTAGAACTCAGAATGAATCATTGCTAAAAGTTGTTACAAGAGTACAAATTTAAATGACCAGTCTCCATTCCATTCAATAAAATTTTAAACGCCTAGATAGTAGTTCGCTGTTATCAATTCATATTGCATCCGCGTGTTGAGGGTTAACAAAAAATGACTAACAATAGTACATTCTTTTAACAACCAGGTATGTATAGGCATTTGAATATTGAGTTTATATAGAAATAACAGCAAACGACAATAATAATAAGGCATAGCACATACGCATAACGAATTAGGAATGTATTTTGTATTATCACGCCTCTAAAGAGCTATATGAGCAAAGTTTGCGGTATTTCCTTTGCTTTTCTATCAAAAAAATTCATTTCATTGAATGCCGACGACTGTGATGAATAAAAAACAGCAAAAAATGTACATCACATCATATTTTGTATGGTAGTCAAAAATCAAAGTGTCCAAGTGTCAAGACTTTATAACTTGGAGTGAATCTGAGATTTGAATTCTTTTCTTGATCATTATTATGGCGGTGGCAGAAATGATGATAAGTCAAGTAGTTTAAGTGACTCTTAAAGTTCATATATATTATACATTAGAAAATCATTGAAATTGTGAGTTGTGACTTTTTACTTGACTGGCAACTCCTTTCGATTCAAATATTACAAAATATTTTACTGTACAAAAAGTCCGACTTAATTCAATTAAGATGGACACACAGAACACTAGAAAAAAATTACACTTTTTTCATTTTTCTAACTTCTGACATCTGACTCGGATTTTACCGTGATTTGAAAAGTACGAGAAGGAATTCTCGTAGTGTCAAATACAGATTATTTTATAATTTATATAATGATATTTTATATTGAGCATCGTTAAAAAAATGAGAATATATGTAATAAAAAATATCTAAAACAAAAGAAGAGGAAAGAAGAGAAGAGAAAAGTTATGATTCTTATTAGCACAAGTAGCACAGTGATTTTCTGGTAAAAGCGTAGTGCAAAGTTCCAAATTTTGTTCAAATGCTAGATGACACTGATAATGATAAGGATAAGGATGATGTTGGATTTTGATGATTCATGATCTGATCCATCGTCAGTGACACAAGATAGAAATTTAAGTTGTCTTCCATCTCTCTATTTCTTTCTGTTTTTCTATCTTTCTATCTTTCGTCAGTCTATACTTTATCCACAATGAAAATATGCTAATGTATAAAAAAAACCTTGAAACCTTTCGTTGCTTCTAGTTTTTTTGTGTGTGTGTGTGTGTGTATGATGTATTTATGAAGGGAGCCGTGGCTAGGAAAAAAGTTTGAAAAGCCATTGGATAAATTGTCTATGACGATAAAGAAGAAGAACCAATGCTATTCATGAATTTCATATATTTGTCAGATACACATCACCGCCTAGCTACTAAATTTCAAAGTATTATTATTATTATTATACAGCAAAACCTTTTTTGACTGCCGCTATATGCTTATAACTTATAATGGTCATTTGAATTTGCGATTTGAATTCAACTTTGCAAGAGAAAGTCTTCCATACAGATACTCCATACTCCATACACAATACATTACAATTTACAATACAATAATATATAAGCCTTAATTGAATGCAAGAAGCGTGCATGCCTTGCCACACAACACACACATTTATACATATATTTAGTTGTTCACTTCCTTCCTTATTCCATGTCCTCTTGCATAAGACCAATTCAAAAGGAGGATATTATATTATGTATATAGTATGCAGCCTTCATCAATAAATTAAACATCATGCCACCATGTTTTCTTTCACAGTCCATAGTCCATGTATCTCTGACAGAGATTCTCTGTAAAGCAAGTAGTAATAAAATACAATCCTAATAAACATTAATCAATTAGGATCCTCATTTTAAATGTATGCGTATTATATAATGTTACATTACATTATAGGATACATAAGTGTGTGTTTGTATATGCGCCAAACAGATTAAATTCTTTTGTACAAGTCGTGATGCTAAAATGTACATGTATATAGGAAAAGTTTCAAGTCCGCAAGCCAAAAGTATGTACATTGTACTTGGGTAGTAAGTAGTTAAATGAGTTTATAGATACAATTGAATTTTTTTTTTTGCTTCTGAGATTATTTTGTTTATTGTTTATTATTCATTAATGTTACAGATGTAATTAATATTATTCCGGACTCATTTTTATGAGGCCATTAAGCACAGTCCAGATTATTTATGTAGCGGGTTTTGGGATTAAGTAATGTAAAATGTAAATAAAAAAAAATAAGAAGAAAAAGATACAGAAGGAGAGGCAATTTATGGATTTCCATGGGTTTTTCTTTTTGATATACACACTGCACACAGATACAGATACAGAACCAGGAGGCATATTGAGTAATGAAATGATAAAAGGACTAGGAATTTAGAGGATGAAATATGTATTATAATATTTTTGGCTGTTTTAAAGAAGGTACTTTGAACCAAAATTATGTGAATGAAAAGGAAGAATACTTTTAATTTTAAAAAAAAACGAACAAAAAACAAATGAACATGCATGATTTTGGTTCACTCTGATCCGGGCTGGTTCCCCATTCCCCATGTTTATGTTGATTTTTCCATGTGGTTCCTCATAATATTTTTACAATTGCATTAATAAGGGTAATAGATTGATGTATCTATACACAATGTACAATGGGCACGAGTAATAGGAAGAGAGAAAAGAGATGAAAAACAAGAAGGATGGGAAGAGGGAAAACAAGAAATTTCCAGTCAAAGGAAGCCGGTGGGTCTGTAAGGGTGTTTGTGAAGAATAAGACAAGGTATCATCTTTTTCTTGCTTTATGTCTTTTGTATAATATAATATGTACGTGCCGAACTATGTCATTATATCGTTTGAAATTTGAAAATGAGAGAGAGAGAAGGTCTCGTGCGGGAAAAGTTGCCGGTCGCTTTTCCTTTTTTCCTGCCGGACTACATAATATATAATATATGTTCTCCAATGTACTATGTATCCTGCATATTTCAGTTGGGACGATATCTGTATCATTCAAAAAGTTATAAATGTTCACCTTATTAACTTCACTTTAATGCAAGTGAAAATTTTGACGGGGATTTCATATTTTATATAAAATGGACTTTGATTTTTCCTGATGAATCCAAAAAATCTTCATCATATATATTTTTTTCTATTCTTCCTTACCTTACACTAAAAAAGTTTGCGTGATTTTCTTACTGTTTTCCCTTGCTGTAGGAAAACTTCAAGGGTAAAAAAAACGGTAGCCATATTCTGTACTCAGTCAGACGACTTGCATCTTGTATCTAATTCTGTATAAAGACGGGCTAGTATTTCAAAACTCAAAACAATTCAAAAGTGACTGTATGTCTAGAGTCTAGAGTCTAGAGTGTAAAGAGCTCTCAATGTGTGCAGCTTATCAAATACTCGTTTCATTAACAAAACAAGATTTGTTCATTAATACATTTAGATGTTTATCAGCAAAACATCGTTGTCGGGACGAACATTGGCTTTTCCTTCTTTTTCTTCTTCTTTTTCTTCTTCTACAATGTACATCTTTTGATATCCATTTTATTGATTTTTTTCCTTCATTTACACTCAACATTTTGTATTCATTTATTTATTTATGTATATCATGTATTTTCAATTTCTTTACTCGACACAGTGCAGTGGCACAAAATAATACATTTATTATAGACTATATAGGCAAAAACATTATTGGACAACAATGTTCATTTTTCATTATACATCATCACGACATAATACAGACTACAAAGTACAAATACAATTGTAACCGTGTGGCAAAGAATATAATATAGACTACGACAGTCCTGATATTCAGTTGCATTACAAATTTTAGCGTAAAAACTTTGGAAAATTACGAGTCCTTTACATTCAAATGTGTATTATGTATGCACTATTCTCATTGCTGATATATCTTATGCTCCAATTCTTAAGTGTTTTGATATCAGCTACAGAACCATCTCGTACTTTTGTACTTTGGTAAAATGTTCTTGTAGTATTTCTAATTCATTTCATTTATTTATTTGATCCCTTTATTTCAGAAAGGTTAGATGAGAGAGGAAAGACAATTCAAAACTCGGATTCGTATTACAGCTTTCAGCTTTAAATTATGCTCTGTTCTGAGTAAAGTATAATGTTTTCTCAAGTTCTATCTATCTGATCATGGGATAAATTTTACTACTACAACAAAACAAAAGAGCTACTTTAAAATACACAACCATTTCCTATTAAATAAAAAGTACATGAGCTATCTACTGATCTACCTGTTATCAACAAGGAGGGGGAAAAATGCCCAGCTCGACAAAAAATAAGGCAATAAGATATAGAGACAATGTCTGAAACTTAAAATAGGTAGTTCTATCAAACTCAAGAATCCAAACTATTAAAGATACAAAACACACAAATACACACACACCAGTACAAGTACATAATATATGCTTAAAATGCCTCCCTGAACTTTATTTTCTCATAAGAGTTTCTCAAGAGGAGAGAGGACGTGTAAAAAGAGTTGAAAAAACAAAAACAGTTGGATCATCTGACCACCGAGGACATTTATCAAAAGTCTTTTCATCCATGGACACATACATATTCTTGACTCTCATTTCCAAACTGTGGACTGAAAGTCTTGTGTATAATGTGCATACTAAATACGCTCACAAAAGGTATATGACAGGTCAACTCAAAATTCAGAGCAGAGTTTAATAAAGTTTGTACATACGCTGTAAAAGTTTGTGTGCATATTGTATAATATTACAAGACAAAAGTTCAAACTTTCTCAAGAAAAAAATCTTCTGAATTTTTGTAGTATGAAATAATAAGGTATTTGTAACAAAAAAAATAGATTCAGCGTTCTTACATGTACTTACTTTGGGGGTGAAAGTCTGCACAATTCAGACGCTTAGACTGTACACTGTACACAGTTTTACTTTTTGGTCGATCCGAGAAATTTATCAATCGCGTACTAACTAATGACTAATATGAATAGTGAGATTCCTGATATTATGAATGACGGATGCACTTTTACACTTTATTTTGTAAGTGACTGAGAAAATTAAATTTAAAAAATGAAATGTTTTCACTGCCAAATGAAATTTGGCAGTGAAGACTTGTTTCATTTTCTTATCACTCTGAGACTTAAGCACTTGTCACCTATCAGTATTTTGATGGATACCTTCAAATTATGCTGGTAGAATGTACAATGTACAATGTACACGCACGTTATACATATTTGTCTCAGGAAACCAAGGCGAGATTAGTAAATTTCGAGGAAATTGATTATGACAACAGATTAGATATTCTGTTCAGATAGTTTAATTATTTGAGATTATTTCATTTGTCATATTTCTACAGTCCCTTCCATAAACTTCAGTTTATATTATGTAGTATAGACGAAAGAGCAAAAATATTATAGTACTTTGACTAATAATTTGTACAGGGATCATGTGAAATCCACACAAACACAGAAAAGAGGAAATCTACTACAAAAATGTCATCATGTCTTCATTCAGTATCCATGAAATATAAAATTACTATGACTATCTGTTATCTATGAGGGTGAATTTATTTTCGTGGAATATGTAAAGTTGTTGTGAGAATTTTTATGTATCTACTTGTGCTGCTTGAGTTTTGTGTTCTGTGGAAGAATATGAAAAAGTCTCTCGCCCAAACTCATACTATGCAATTCATGTATGCACAAAGCACAGTGCACCGTGCACAGTCTACAATGTATGGGCATTAGGCTCGTTTCGTTTTAACTCAAAGTTCTGTCTCTCTCTCTTTGTATCCAACTTGAAATCAAATTTCCAAGTATTTGAGTTTTTTCCCATTACTTTCCGTCTCCTTCAGCCTCAGCTTAGTTTGATAATCAGCCTGACTTGAATGCTTAATTAGGTCCTCTGTATGTACATGGTTGGTAACTTGCCCCTGTACTTTTCGGCTGCTGTTGGTGTTGTGGCGGTGGTAGTGTTGTGCTGGAGATATTAAATACGTGTATGTCAGTTGTTAAAGAGGAATAGAAAAAGAGAGAGAGAGAGAGAGAGAGAGAGAGAGAGAATCTGCTCAACCCAAAGGAAAGGAAGTCTGAGACGTTTTCTCATCTGAACTCGCGAGTGCACATTTATTACTGTATATATTATGTATAATGTATACATAATGCCAGTACATGCATACATTTACCTGAAATACTCCAACTTTAGCTCTTAGTAAGATTTAGGATTTAGGAGTATCACCATCATTTTATGTACTGTACACATGATAGTTTATAGTTTTTTTTTCAAATTCACATTATAAATGATACATTATGTATATAGGCATTTTATGAATCGTTTAATAGTTTGTAGAAAAATTCCTCCATTTTTAGAGGCTTTGCTTTCCTTGGATAAGCTCCCATTTAGTAGTGTACAATGTAGAATGCTCAAGATTTACATCGTTTTAGTAGTACACTCTGTTCAATATATTGAACATTTAAGGTTTAAGGCAAAAGTTTTGGATAAATGTGTACATATAGATGCTGATGAAGGAAATAGAGAATCTTCATAAAGTCAAATTACAGACTCACCGAAAACTAATTCGTGCATTGATTATAAACACAACCTAGGGCTTTCCCCTCAAAAACGTATTCTTACCATTCTCTCTCTCTCTCTTCTATACTTTTTATCATTATTATTTTACTTTTGATATTTTTCTTAAATCAGCTTCTTCTACTCCTTAAAACCATATGTCAGGCCTTCTGTTTCTGCTTTCTGCATTTCCTCTCTTTTTCAATCGGTATTCATTTTTGCTCACTTTATAAAAATTTGTTATACAGATTACACATTTTCTACGTTGTATAGAAATATCTAAAATGTACAAATGTACAATTGAAACAGTTCTTGATAAAATCCAGGTGTAGAGAATTTTATTCATCTAAAAACATTCTTGCTTTGTCTCATTAGCTCTTGTGTCTATGCGCTTATTAATTCCTCTTATTCTGGAATTTGCATCTAATAAAATGTTTAGTAGTGAAATAAGAAACAAATCCTTTTCATATGCAATGTACATTGCACATTGCACATGCATTGTAAATAGTAAGATACGAATACTACAAGTATATTGAAAACTGTAAACGGTAGAACGATGAGGATTGTCGATTGTAGTAATTGTCCATACTCCATACATTCATTTACAATGTACACGTACCATAGAAAATAGATAATACGCAACACACATTTTTTATATGTATTGAAAGATTTAAAATTTAGAAATTTTGAGCTCAAGTTTACAAGTTACAAGTGATGCGACGGTCAGAAGAGGGAACATCAGAAGGAGAAAAAAAAGAGCCCGTCAGTGAATGCCGACTTGTCAAGTATCAAGTCCGAAAAGATTTTCATGACTACGGAGTGATGAGCGAGGAGTTGAAAAGGAGAAAACAATTCGAGTTAATAATCAAGAGAAAAAAGAGCCAAAAGGATTCAATGTTCAAAGCAAGAGAGTACTAGTTTAACTTTTAGCTGTCAACTTGACCTCAGATTGACGCCAGGATTTTTGACATTCTCATTATTCTCAGGTGTGAATACGTTGAAATTTCTCTCCCTCTCTTTTCCCCTGTCTTCTCATATGTATGGTCGGTGAATCCAGTACTCTAATTCCTCCTCCTAATTCTATCTTGTGTATTTTTTGTATGGATGTATGAATGTATGCATGCATACAGACTTAGCCACGACTGTCTTTCACTGAAATTAATGAGTTTAGAGTTTGGCTTCTTTTTATTTTTCATCGTCTCCCTCTTTTCATAGTAGAGGTAAGCATACAAAATGTGGAATACCTAAGAAGAACAATCCTTGACTTTCTTTTGATACAATTATGTACAATTATTATTTACAAAAGGTGGATACATTTTAGTTATACAAGTATCTATTATCTATTATGTACATCAAATATGGAGGAAACATCAAACTGATTGGAATATCGAGACAGTGAATCGAAATTCGTGTCATGCGGAACTAATGGCACATTAGCATATATACTTTATACTTGTCGGCTTAGAACATTTTATACATTTCAAATCTGTTCACGGTCAAAGGAAGAATGAGTGTGTAACTAATACATGCATTAGACATTTTATATTTTACATAGATAGACTGGAAGAAAATGATAATAATTATTATCCTTATTATTATTTATTATTAAGAAATACTGATATGATTATTTGGTAGTTGGTTGCATGTAAAACTTATGTATACATACATATCAAATAAAATATGGCGTCTGAATTCTGTATTCTGCGTAACTGATGAATACTTAATATCGCCAAAATATTAAATTAATACTTTTTTTTGTGCAAAACTAATTATGTTGCGTTCGTTTAATTATCTGTACACTGTACTTCAATCCTATGGAAAAATAAGAACCGTTGTATATTCTATGGTTTTACATTATAAATTATAATATTATGATACATATTCATACATTTTTCACGCTCCAACATAACACATATGCCTCTCAAATTCCATGTAATTTTTTTTTGTTACAATTCACAATCCACCTCACGTCATTTTTACATTTATGTAGACTATATTATAGGTAGGAGATAGATAGGAGATAGATATGAGATTTTTTGATGGAAAATCAAATTTGTCATTTGACTCTGTAGACTGCTGTGGTTTCCAACAGTTTTACATTTCATTCTTCACTACATGTGACTACTTTTACTTAAGTTTTATATTCTAAATGTTATCGTATACACTATACAGGTAGGGAATATAGTTCTTTTTTTTATCTCATATTATATTTTCATAATTGGATGAACTCCTTTCTGTTTTCTGTACATAGTTTTTACGATAAATTAGATGGGAACTCCTGTAGTCTTGTTCAATTTCAGAGGCTATACTTTTTAGCCCTAGTTTAATTTACTATATTGACCATTCATATACATTATATTATATTGAACCCATCTCAGTTTGGAAAGGATTTTCATAAACAAATGTAATATATTCGTAACAATATTATTATTATCATTATTATTATTATTATTATTATGCTGAGATCTCTTTCCTATGCGTCCATTGGTATTATGTGTGTATGTTGACTGTTGAATCAATCTTGTTTTACAACTTTTCTCAATTTGCCAATGGTGAAATTATTTATGTATGCGAATATTTTAGGGATACACTTTTCTCACATGCTGCTGTATGCTTCTCTGTTACATGAAAGATGAAAGCCTATATTGTATATAGATGCATAAATATCTATCATATGTACAAAATACAATTTATATGAATGATATACATAGATGTGTATATATATATTAACCGTTTTTTTATCTAAATCAGATTCAAAAAATCAGAAAAAAAACGCATACTTTGCAAAATAGAAAAGAGCAAAAACAGCCATAGCAGTAGGATACTTAACCTTTAGATGGTTTATTTCATGGTAAATAATAATAAAAAACATTCTTAGATTACATTACGCACGATCAAAACTGTATTAGTATATTATGCTCTTCTGTATATATATAAGTAGCTATCAAGTATTTTATTTTATTACCAGTACATTGTACATGCATCACTTTTCATTACCTCTTTACCCGGGAGCCTTTACATGCTTTGAAGCATACTGTCATTATTATTATTATTGTAGTTGTTTTTGATACTATTCTACCTTTTTTATGAGTTATGAAACTGTGTTACATCAGTCTCTCTTAATCGATTACTAAAAAGTAAAATGACTCCCTAGGAAATGTTTCTGAGTTTACAAATCTTAATAATATTGTGTCTACTGTTTCCCCTTGTGTAAGTGCAGTTTGGATTGTACAATTTTGTGTAGTGTGTAGTTGTGTAAAGTATTTTAGTGACTGCGTAATGCATAAAACTTTAAGTATGAATTTCAAATGACAGAAAAGATGGAGAAGTGAAAACAATAGAACAGCATTTAGAGGTAGCATGTAGCATTTATACGTACATATATTACAGTATTATGCAAAAGAGAAGATGACTACACGAACGTTGATCATGCAGAAATAAATATATAACATGTGTGATCTGCATCATGTTTTCAATCCAAGATTGATATAGTTGATATAGTTTAATTCAGTATTGAATTCAACATCTTTTTGGCATAAATAGCTGAAATGAGATGCTACAACCATCACTGTCTGACAAGTTCACTTCACCATGTACCAACGTATATGTGTATCCTATCTGTATTGTTTAAAGTTACTACTATAATACAAAATGTGCCCCACGGACTTGAGTTCATTGGCTACTTAAATTTAGCCTCTTATTAACATGTTATTAAAAGTCATCAAGATGTTATGTTAGACTCGTTGAAGTTTTTGAACCACTATACTGATGAAGTCACCTTCTTATGTGTATTCACAGAGTCCCTTTTGCAGTTCATTTTTAAACGTATTTACATAAGTTAAAATAATAATGTCCCTTCCTTACGTGTACCACTGAAACTATAAGTACTCTGCATGCAAAAATACAATAAATGAAACCTATGCTTTTAATGTGTCTTTACAATAAGCATGAAAATTTTATTTACAATTTAGAAAAGATTTTAGTATGTCGCTTTAACAATGTATAGCATCTTAACAATTAAGTCTGCCTTTATAGAATTTTAAAGCAAACTGTATGTAGTATGTATGTCCAAATATTTACCTGCTGAAAATCTTGAAAAGTTAAACACAAAAAATCTTTCAATGACGTAGGTAAATATGCTGGTAAATGTTGGAAAGTAAACAATATGCATATGTATGATCATTGTGGTCTTTAAAATTCTTATACCTCCCCAAAGAAAAACGTTCCTCTATAACCGTAAAATGGGACAATAATATTTTTCTCACTGTTGTAAATATATGCGAAATACGTATTTGTGCATTCGTATGTGCACAAATACCATGATATGTATATACACGTTAATGTAATGAGTACTATTTCTACGTCGGCAAGTAGTAAAGGGCTGATAATGATATACATTAGCAGAGTCTTTAAAATTAAATACGTCTTTAAACTACTACAAAAAGAATTCTTAAAATGTTGGAGGTATCATATAACTTTCAATATGATAGTACTAAAATCCTTTCAACGCTTGGAGTTGTAAATGAAATTTATTTACAAAACCCTTATTTGTGTGTGGTCAAAACATTTAAAATTATATACTTACACAATACAATATTGTCATGAACGTCCGAATAACGAGTAAAACATAAAATGAACGATTGAAATCTATATCTGAGAATATATATACACACGCACTAAACAAAGACCCAAGAAAACTAGCAGCAAGCACGAACTCCTTGTGCTGTTGGCGTCAAAGTTTGAAATCGAGAATTTTGGGAATCGAGAAAAGTCTTTTTGTGTCGTGTAAAAATTAACTAATTGAAGTGAATTAAATAATATTTTCTGGAACTGGAGCTACTTTGGTAAGTATTTAAAATATTCTACACTCTATTGTACATGCCATACCAATTGTTATTGATTTTTATAAATCTACTAAGTGATGATTTGAATGTAAAGTATTATTGCATAAGATTGTTGTTTTATTTTAAAGCCGCATGTGTATTGTGTATTTTACTGTACATTGTGATTTTGAAATAAAACTTATTTCCTTACTTATTATTCTTTTTTTTTTTTATTAAATTTGTCAGTTTTTGATCGAGAAGTACAAAATGGTTGAGCCAAATGAAGTGGAGGATAGTGGTGCAGCTATTTGTTTGTCAGCATTGGAAGCTAGATTAAAACGAGGACAATATGTTAGATCCAGTGAACTGTCAACAAAAACATTGGAGATTGTTGAAAAATATGTACAATCACAATCATGGAAAACAGCTAAAGAATTGATAAGTTGGCTTGAAAATGCTGAAGATGTTTTGAAAAGAGCTGCTACTTCAGAAAGTGCTAGTGCAAATTTAATAAGTCGTATAATTAAAACTGTGCAAGACGATTTTGCTAATCATAGTAATCATGCTCCATCATTAGCTTCTCAAGTTAGTTTGGATTCAGAAATGGGATTTGATTACACAAATGAAATACCAGGTTTGTAGAGTTACTTTGTTTTCTTTTTATTATTATAAATTGTATATTGTATGTAAAAAAAAAGAGTGAAATGTACGTGCTTTTGATGATTTTTTCTACACATCTATAGTAATGTTTAAAAAATGTGATGAAATAATTATTTAAATTTCGTACATCATCCTTCAATTACAAATGTTTGTTCATAATTTCTAATTTTTTAGAACTTAGATCGGATATTTTACATGCCATTTATGAGCTACAATCCGAATTAGAGTCAAGTGCAGAAAATATTGCTGAAGAAGCAGAGAAGCACATTCATTCAAATGAAGTCGTCTTAACCATGGGAAAATCTCAAACAGTTGAAGCATTTTTGAAACGAGCTGCAAAGAAGGCAATTTTTGAAGTTATTGTAGCTGAATGTGCTCCAACTTCAAATGGTCATGAATTAGCACATAGTTTAGCGTCAAGTAAAATTCAGACAACTTTAATTGCAGATACGGCCATTTTTGCAATGATGTCAAGAGTTAATAAAGTCATTATAGGCACACATTCTGTTTTAGCTAATGGTGGATTAAAAGCTATAGCCGGTGTTCACTTGGTTGCTTTAGCGGCAAAATATTACAATGTACCCGTTATTGTACTTGCTCCAATGTATAAACTTAGTCCTGATTATCCATTATCAACTGATATAAAGGTTGCAAATCGATTTGTATCACCTGAACAATTATTAGATTATTCTACTGGTGGAGATGTATTTTCAAAAGTTTGTACTTATAATCCAGTCTTTGACTATGTACCACCAGATTTAGTATCACTTTTTATTTTTAATATAGGTAGTCATGCTCCTTCTTATATTTATAGACTTTTACATGACACATATCCACAAAAAAGTAATAAAAATTTTGAATAATAATAATCATAATAATATTCTGCTACAAATAACGAAAATATTCATCATTAAAATTCCTGCTTTACTTTTTGCTTTGACCTGATTCAAGTTCGTACTACATATAATGTCAACCAATTTTACTCTTGTATAAATTCATAATTCGTATTGTGCACACTACATATTATATTATGATTAAGAAACGCTATTATTTGATACATCGATATTACGTATCCCAAAAGAAAATAATTTTTTTTCAATAATTATTTCTGATGCAAATTATACTATATTTTATATTTATAATGATTTTCCGTACACATTTATGAATTATTAATAATCAACCATATAAATCCTGGATTTAAATTTAAATAAATCAAGTTACCATTGGTATTATAATATATTGTACAACAACATTATTTGTTCGTCAATTCATTTATTTTACAAAATTAAGTCCATGTTTTTGGCAGACTATGCGCCATGCATCATTTGTTATAGATTCAATCATACATCATACATTATAGTTATACATGCATATCATTGCATATATACGTTGGTATGTTTGTTATTTCTCTACAGCTTGCGTTATTTCCCATCTTTCATTGTTAGTCAGTGTTGTACAAGAACAAAAGGAACCACAGTTATTGTACATTAGGAAGAAAAGTAATTTGATTTTTATCTTTAGTGTTTCTAAAGGAAACTGAGAATTAAGTCATACAAAAAAAAATACTCTATTGTAGATTGTAGACCTTGTATTATTACTAGAAAGAATACAAAACTGACAAAAATTTAAATTAGAAGCGTTTTGAATGTATAGCTTTTACAGTCTTAAATATAAAAGTCAACAACATAATCTTTAGACGTAACATAACAAAGATGCATGGATGCAACAAATCTGAGGTGAAATCTGTATTGTGGCCACCAAACAAAAACTAAGCGGAGGTGAATAAATAAATAAATAGATAAATTCACAAAATATTTGCAACAAAGTTTGACAGTCAAAGACATAAATTAATCTGTATAGCCCAATCAGTTTGGTGCAAATTACACCCAAGTCCTTCACTTTTTTTTCTACATATATATATACAAAAAAAAAGTTTACGACAAAATTTACGACTGCCAAAGATGAGGAGTCAAGTCGTTAAATTTCACAACTAATAAGTGAGGCTTTACTTTATTTTTTTTTATCTCTCTATTCTTTTGTTATTGGTCTTTGTAAAGTTATCCTCTCTTTATTTTACTAGAAGAGTATCTATAATAGTAATATATTATTGTTGTTACGTTTTGCAGCTTTCATCCCGATATTTTTACATACAACATACGCTATACATTTTACACTCTATATTCCGTACACAAAAGTGTGGATTGTACTTTGTGCACCATAGTACATTCTATATATGCATATAGGTACTAATGTATTTGGAATCTATTCGTCTCATTTTTTTTATGAATTGCTTTACTTTTCAACAAGTCAATTTTCTATGGATGATAATTCATCAGTACAATGACTTTCTTTGTACAAAAGATAACTCCCATTTATCATGTATCATAAAAATTGTATGATATATAGATGTATACATTGTAATATGTAATGTGGAGAACTCAAATCTCAAATCGCATTGAACAATAACACTCTACCAAAACCAAAAATTAAAAACAGAGAGATGGATCATGAAGGGAAAAGGTCAAGCCGGATGTTTTCACTTTAACATGTATATAGAAAACCCTATCACATCCATTACTTCTATTATGATTAGTTTAAGCATTAAAAGTATTAAAACCGGGAGTAACAAAAAGAAATCAAATACTTTTTTTCTCTTGCTCAAAAGGTCAGACAAAAGATAAGTGTTTACAATCATGTATTGACTATACATTATGCATAAGAGCTCACACAACTAACTATAGATAACAGCCAATAAATGATATAAAACTGTAATAATTGTACGAAAAAAAAAGGAACAGGGCAATAATGTACGTCGTTGATCGACATCCGCAAATATTATTCTTTGTAGGTCGCAAAGAGGTCTCAAAGAAGGGGGCAAGAACGGAGAGCATATACAATATGTAATATATATAGGATATAGGACCAAGTAAAAACTAATGTTGAAATGTAATAGATATTTACCTTAACACTGTTTACAGTAAGTAGCATTAACTTATCAGTTTCAGTTTATAATGTACATTGTACATTGTACATAGTATAATGTATAAGTGTAGATACTATATGTACATTTCAGTGACGGAGTGAGTGACACATAGATACATATGTACAAAGAATAACTTGATTTGAAAAACAAAGCAGTAATATATATGTTCATTGAATAATATTTATCCATCCATCCATCCATATATGATGACCACAACTGAGTTTAGAGTTTAGTTTGAAAGCTATCCATCTGAAATGAGTAAACAATACAGAATATATTAGATATAGGTATTTACATGTATGATTTGCTTCTGTTAGGTTAAAGTTATAGTTCTGTAGGTCTATCAACAGTTCATCACCCAAGAATACATTTGTAAGCAATCTTGATTGGTTATCTTCTTTATTTTACCCCCTATACCGTATAATATACACTGTACACCTGTGAACAGCATATGTATTTGCTTATAAGGGCAATTCTATCTGCAAAAGACAAAAGAGCTGTTACCACAATAGAGATTATACTGCCCGTAATTCCATCATATAATAATAATAATAAAATTACTGTGAAGACTAACGTGATCTTGTGTAGATTAGAGATTATTCAAAGTCATTGCTGACTATTGGTTTATGTAAATCCACAAGGGCTGAAATTCTTTTTCACATGTCGATTTCAGATGTTAGCATAATATATAGCTACTACATCTAATGCACAATGTATATACATAGATGATACATGTATACAAGTATAAAATATATACGAGTTGTTTGAAAAATGGGGCATTTTTAAGATATGAAACAACAGCGTTACAGCAATTCACAATTCTCACTTCTTTGTACTTATGCGTTGAAGTGAGGTATCGAGGTGAGAGAATATGTAGTATCATTTATTCCTGCATTAATGTAAATACTGTAGAATGTAGAATATTTTATGCATGATACACTTTGTCACTTGTCGTCAGTTTTTCAATGTCTCTTTTTTCCCCTTCTTTATCTTCTTCTACATATGGTAGTCTCGTCAGTTTTATGCGTTATATAATAAAATACATATACTAGTACGAACTATATGAACTATTAAAATATTTTATACTTGTTGTTTGGTTGTGCGGTTAGAATGCACCCTTCAAAACTCAAAGCTCAAAACTCAAAACACTTTCCTTTCCTTTTGATTGAAGTAAGTATATCAGAAAATATTTAAAATTTAAATACTGGCATACTTGTGCTACGGCATATGCCATATTGCTGTCCAAGTTTTTTGGTACTTGCAGCTTTGAACGTGACATTAAATTAATGACTATTGGGTTGACCGAGGCTATCATTTGAACACAAAAAATTTTGTCAACTTTTATAGGAAAATGTAGACAAAAGGTGTGCACTGCAGAGTGCAGAGGAGCGTCATTATCTATATCCAAATATTTACGGTTTTGTTTATATGCTATACATTGTGCTGTACTGTGCAAAATAAAAAATTGATAAGTACTCTGATGACAAAAAGTTTGCTCTAGAATGTATCTTCAATAATGATTGTAAGTAGTGATATGCTAGGTGCAGAGGTACTTATCTCCTTCTCCATCAATATCACCCATCAATAACCAAAACTAACACGTGCATCGTTACAGATAAATATAATATTTATTTGAATACTTTCCTCCTTCCTTTTTTCTACACCAATATCAATAATAATCAATATCATCTACCAAACTTTTGTAGTCTGTAGTCTGTAGAGTGTAGACAGAAAAATAAATAAATAATAATGTGTATAATGATGAATAACATATAGTTCATTATTAGGTTTGTTTTTATTGTCATTTTGGTCATCATTAAAAGAGTTATTACACATTTTATGATAGCTGACACATACGACAAGCATACTTGTAGAAAATATTTCATGAGCCATGTGGCATGTGGATGGAGGATGGAGTAAACAGTAAACATTTTGTGCAAACAACCAGAGTATATTATACTATGTAAATTTTTATACATATTTTAATTCCTACATTTATTTTCTTTTCTTTAGTTTGTCGCTCTTCTCTCTTCCAAAACGAAAATTCTAAACTCTAAAGTGTAGACACAGTAGAAATAAAATGAAAACCATTCAAAATTATGTGCATACTTACTACATAAAGTGTAAAGTGTGAGCAATGAAAAAAAAGGAAAGGAAGAGAAAGATGACAAAAAATCGTGTGACTCGTTATTTGGAAATCACTGCACTCAAATAGCCAATTAACATGGCATTTTGAATTTCGATTCAAAGTTTCAAAAAGACGAACAAGAAAAATAAAAATAAAAAGAGGCAACATAAGAATTCTCTCTTCAATTCCGTTTCTTCAACTTATCCACTTGGTTGTTTTCATGCTGCGTACACCTTCAATCTTCAATAATGAGCAGAGGCCAAGCAGTCTATTGAATACAAAGTACCGCTTTAAAAAGTTTTAAGTAAACATTTAATTTTAAGTCATTTTCTCTCTCCTCTCTCTCTCTCTCTTTCTCTGCTGTGTCATACACACTTTTCGTTTTTCTCATTGTACATTGTACATTGTACAAACTTCGGGTGTCTCCTTCTGCCAACTGCCAGAAATCTATCTATCTGTATGTATTGAAGCAACTGAGGATGTTCAGGTACTAACTACAAACTCTACAAAGGACTTGACCACATAACATCTATCTGTTCTCCCACTCATTCCTTTTCTTAATGGTTTGAACATAGATACTTATTCCCAACTCTTGGTTTCTACTTATTTAGGATGCAATTGAAGAAGGAATGATGAATATTTTCTTGCTATTCCTTGTTCAACATCAAACATCAAGAGACTGACGATGGCTAAAGAACTCACCTGACTTTTGACACACTGGACAACAGGTGTTGCATTACTAAATAGATTCAAAGTGCTATCAAGACTTTATACTGTATACTCTACATTCTACACAGTACATTCGACGCTGAATATTTTCCTTACATTAAAAAAGTAATTGTACTTAAAAACCCTCAAGTATAAAACATACAAAATTTAAAACAAGCTAAATGACAAGACTGCTAAAGTCTAAAGTACAAATACAATCAACATGTTTGAAATGACTCTACGGATAAAACTGATAACTAATCTGGAATCTGAATGGATTTGGAATTTAGTTGCTGCAAAAACTAACCAGAGCTCACGTTTTCTTTGTACCTTGTAACTTGTAATCTTTGTTTGTTAAATATGATTAAAATTTTCAAGAATGTTAATAATAAAAAATAAGATATTAGTTAGAAAGCCTATTTTTTTCAAATTGTTGACATGTAATTTTTATTTGCTCGTTTATTGTTGCATTTGATAGGGAGGAAAGCACGTTTAAAACAGCAGCGTTGGGTGTGAGACAACGTCAAAGATAAATACGGTAGATACATACATCTACAATCTACATACATACACTTACTTGTGCACATGTCCGAAATAAAAATTCCAAAACAGCAAATTTTTATGACAAAAATATAAAGTGGCAAAAGGAGGGAGTTATTATACACTATAGATACATTGCACATTGTGTGTTGAAATTTTTCAGTCTTCAGTCTTCAAAGGAAAAGGTGTTGGTACTGATTGCTCAGATGGAGGTAATAAAATGCAAATATTTTTTTCAAGTAAAAATCAAATCAAATCAAACTTCTTGCTTCATTTTTTGTGTGCAGAGATAAAATGTTAAAGTGATACATGTACAATGTACAGTGTATAGGTAATAGGTAATGAGCTAGACTATAGTATCTACATAATTCTCTCTCTTTTTTCTCCTTCGCCTGCTCCTTTCTTTTCCTTTCCTCCGTCTCAGCTTACCCTTGCTCACTACAATGTACATTGCACATGCTGTACATTGTACATATCGCTAATACTTTTACCGCACAATGTATAATGGATCAGTCAGAGATAAGTAGGTAGGCATAAAATACAAGCAGAAGTGAGCTACTTTATCATTATTCTATGTATTCTGTAGTCAGCCTTGTTAAGGGAGGAGTAAAAAAAAGGTAATAATAAAGTTTAAAAGGGTTGAGAATGAACAATATAATTGGAGTAAATGGCTATGCAAATTCCACTAGTGTGTCCAAGTTGGAACTTATATATTTGTTTATTGTTGTTGGAAACACACACACACTCACACATACACAATGTACAGAGGGAAGGAGAAAGAGAGCAAGAGAGCAAGAGAGAAGGAGCCCTATTAGTTAGCTAAAGTCATTTCAAACACACGTACAAATATAAAAACACACATTGTACATCATCGTATCACAAATAACTACTACATATTTTTAAATGTAATGTATACCCTCCATCAGACTCACATTTTACAGTGTGTTAGGTAGCTCAGCATTGGTATTGTTGCTGTATACAGTATAAGTACTGTATACTGTATAGATTTATATGTTTGTACTTGTATAATTTGTTTACCATCAGTTTCATCATTAAAATTATGATACGGATTACCAATGTAAATATCATCTCGTTCTTGGGTATATGCATAACAATAAACATAGTATATCTATAGTAAAGAAATTTTGTACTAATTAAAAGCCCCATTACAACCTTCAGACAAACTATAATAACTATAAACTGGCAGCTTCTAAAAAATGGAAGACTATATGATACACATTATTTTACTACGATTTACTGTATTTCCTTTGCCTATTTTACATGTTATACTGTACATAGTACATACAGCTATATGGAAGCTATTAAAAATTGTTTCTATAAGGAAACGATAAAACATCTTTCTCGCGACTCTGTTAGCAGTCCTTCATATATTTTCTCTTTAATCTCCATTCTCCATGTAACTGTGCTAACAATCTGAGTGAGTTTCATTTACTGACCATTTAATATTTATACATGTTCCTTCGTCTTGAGTCACAGTGGATGTGCATTCGTGAAATAGGGACTACGTACTTCCAAAAGACGTACTCAGTACATACTACATACTACATACATAGCATGTATACCTAGCTATATTTCTTTGATATTATCGATAGTATTTTTTTTATCTATGCTCATCTTCAATCTTTTCTGCGGATGTACAATGTAAATACACTGTATTATTATATTATGTAAATGAGGTCACTAGTCAACTCATTCTAGGATGTCGAGAAAAGCAAAAAAAATAGAGAAAGATCAGATAAACCCCAAATGATATGAATTTTGAATTTTGGTCTGGCTGGAGACAAAAAAATTAATATGTATGTATGTGTATAGGTATTATGAATGAATTAGATGGAAAGGTAACATTGTAGTATGATTGTGTATTATATTTACTGTAATTCAAGTTTTATTAATCACTCAGTAAACATACATATACATATTACATATGCAGACTACAGACTACCGACTACCGACTACCGACTACAGACATAGACATAGACATTATAAATAATAATACATGCATACAAATAAGTAGATTTACATAGACATACTAATAAAGGTTCCATCTACATAGTAATTATTATAATTATTATGTTTTTATTATTTGTTTTTATTTGATGTTATGCAAAGAGAACATTTCTCCAAAAGAATGATACAGCAATATATAGATATTAAAAACACATGTATATATATGCAAACTAGATGTGTCTACACAAATTGATCCACAAACATTGTTTCAACTTCAAGGAAACAGTCGATTTTTATTTAAGTAGCAGCTTACACCATGTAATAGCCTAAAACTCTTGTTAGTTCTGATCATCAGTCAGTGACCGTAATATTACACATAAATCCAATAATTATCATTAAAAAATTTGATTCATTTAATAGCATCATTTACTGTTAGCTCCTTGAACCCTGTAACCGAAAAAAACCCGTAAAAATGAAAAGTTTCTTACCAGTTTCTGCTGAATCACTATTTCAAAAAATAAATGGTTACGTGTCCCTTTTTTGAAAAAAACAGGGGTATTTCAAATTTCGTGAATGATGTATTTGTGAAGCTCAAAAGCTTTAATTTAACTATGGATTTCTGGACTCTTGCAACATATAAGTAATGCTTAACCAACAGTAGGTAAATTTTCCGTTCTGCACAGATCATACATGCAATCATTTTTCCTTTACATACCTCTCAAAGCTCAAAGATATTTGTTCGTAATAAGGAAAAATGAAAGAAAAAAGAAAACCCATAAAATGTGATTAGCATTCTGCTCCACACTCCAAAAAAAATTTCGGTTGTCAGTAAATTACTTTCATTGTACCTCAGAGGAGTCAAAGGAGACGAGCATTATATTTTGAGAGGGCCATATGGTCAAAATATTCAAAATCAAAGTATAAAGTCTACATGTGTATTCATAATAACGAGCTCTGTCTGTATGTGTGCGAAAAATAGGCAATTTGCACGCAAAGCAATTAAACTCTCCAGACTCCAGTCCGTTTCAAATCATGTATAAAAAATAAAAATGCATCCCTCATTCACTATCAGCTTAATTTGTATGTGCATATCCACAAGTACTATATTCTTCATATTCTGTATTCTGTATTGTATATTCTGCACACCAAAATTTACATGCAAGAGTCATTCCAACGAAATGTTGATTGTTCAGCCAAAGTGGATGATGTATTATGTATTATCTAAACAGATTTATAATTTACAATGTATTAATAAGTCCACATACATGCCCGACTCGAGTCCGTATAAAAGTGCAAAACAGAAATATGTTTCACTCGTGTAATAAACAAAATGATTTCCTAAAGAAACATGGTACAATAATAAAAGATGTAGATACACATGAAATAGATATTACATTTAACGACAGGAGAAAAGGATACGGGTTGTTATGTATTATCTCTTCCGTATTCCATACTGTGTATGTGGTAACTATGTGGGTATGGTTTTATGTACATACGTATACCTCCGTCTAATTTTCTTGGCCATTTGTCATCCAGTGCACTCATTCCAGCCGTCCAGACTATCACATAATAATTTGAAAAGATATCATGTGACTAAACATTAAACTATATATTATTGCATTAAATTACAATTATGATTATTACTTTATGAATTCTCATGTATACTTATTAAACACTTTACGTTTTACTGAAGAAAAATGTCTTGCATCTTGTCCAAAAACCTGGAGAGGAACCTACAGATTATAGATGTACACTGTGTACAAGTAAAAATTATATGGAGAAAAAAGAAAGATAAGAAATGAAGGGGGAAAAACATAATGATCTTTTTTCTCTCTTCATCACTGGTCATTATATTTACTAGAATTATAATATGATATTTTATTTTATTGCAAATATGATATGCATCCTACTTATTCATCTTTTTTTCCGTTCCTCTCAAGACTCAAGACCCAAAACTCAAAACTCAAGATTCAAGATGTATCCACACTGTTGTTGGCCATTAGAATACATCTTCCTGAAGAATTAGGAGTCTATCTGTCAAGAAACCACATGTGTTATTTTATGAAATTATACGTACTACATTCATTCATATAGGATAAATGTATACGCACACATTTAAATACACAACATTCGTAATTCGTAATTCATGGTAATGTGTAATGAAAACTGACTATGTCATTTCATGTGAATTGAGAATTGAGAGTTGAGTTGAGAGTTGAGACGGCTCATGAAATTATCTTTTATGAATGAGCAACAACCAACAACATTGACTCTGTCTAGAAAGAGAAAGAGTCGAAAGTTTTCTTTCTATTTCTCTCTTTCTGTGCGGCATGCAATCTGTCCAGCCAATCTTATCTGCAGGTATTAATTAATTATGTCTCTATTGAGGATTTACTATACGTTCATATGCAGACTCAAAACTCATACGCCATATTTACGACACACAACCTCATACTACTTACCTACTCTCTCTCTCTCTCTGTAGCTCTCATCTTCACTTGTCTCCATTTTTATTCAAATTTTTTTAATTGAAAATTACTTTTTTCTCACTGACAAAATATTTATACTTCCACTTATCGGGAAAATTGTTTTTACTCTTTCATCCCCCCTTCTTTATTTATTCTTTCCTATGTTAGTTGAATTTTGGAGAGGGAAAAGAAAGAGCCGCTGCAAGCCGCCAAGAGAAATGTTATATACGGCCCTATTTTACATAATTCTTTTGTTTTACATAAATAATACGCTTGAGATTTTTTTTCTGTACAAAGTCCGAATACAAGTACAGAGTACGGGGTAAGAGGTAAGAAAACATGTACACCGCGTACCGTATCTATGCAAATAATATACGATTTTAAGCGGAAAAGGTTCATTAATGTCTTCCAAAGCCCATTATTGCCTATCACACTGACTGGAATAATGACCTAATAGAATAACAACACTATTACTACATTGGATTCAATCAAAATTTAACAGCATGGGACTTTCTTTACAAAGTACATTATGTATTATGTGTATCTGTAATCTGTAATCTGTACAGTGTACATATTTCCGCTTTGAAAGTAGTTTTTGAGAATCAAGAATCGAGAATCGAAAATTAGTAATGAACTGATCCAAGCGGCGGCTTATTATGATTTTCTTTTAATGTGTAAAATCAAAAACTATGTTAGTATAATTTTGCAGTGGTGCCTTTTTCTGATGGCATATTTTAGTAAAATACCTTCATTTCATCTAATAAATGCTAACCATATGTGATTCTTGTGTCTTGTGGTCGTACTTTGTTCGTCAATGTCTCAATGAATAACTATAGTAAGCTTTGTTACAGTTGTAGTAATTATTATTATTAAGGTTTGAACGAATTACTCACAACTCGAAACTTTGATTAGTGTGTACATTGTACGGTTTACGGTGCACGTATAAATACGGAGGGTGTCATTCTCAACTTTTTACTCTTATTTTTCATAATAAAGTTGTAACCACATCATTGAAAGCTTGATTAGTATGAAAAACAACTGGTGTAGACTGTAGACTGGATGCATACTTCAAGATCAATTCCACAAACCAACATTCGTCAATGGAATGAGGTTTGTGAGTACACTTTATGGTAACATTACTAATGGTTACTTTTCCTCTGTTTTTTTCAAACAGTGTTCAAATGAAGGGTAAACAAAACATATGAATATCAGTAACAGGTGATTTTTGAAATATGTGTATTATTTTTACATGTTACTTATATACTCAAAACTAAGTACATATATTACAGTACCGTCAAATCGTGTATTATCATACACTTGACCAAAATTTCTGACTGGTTTCTTAAATTATTCCGTAATTAAGA
>JAQGBI010000058.1:0-37813 GCA_034698325.1 Sminthurinus elegans | reverse complement strand
ATGGCTATTACTCTGGCTAAGAGAGATGGCTATTACTCTGGCTAACAGAAATGGCTATTACTCTGGCTAAGAGAGATGGCTATTACTCTGGCTATTACTCTGGCTAAGAGAGATGGCTATTACTCTGGCTAAGAGAAATGGCTATTACTCTGGCTAATAGAAATGGCCATAACTCTGGCTAAGTTACAGCCAAAATTTGTGTAAATGAAATGCCCAAAATTGAAACGCAGTGGAGTAGCCAAAATTCGGGTCAAATTATTGGCTTTTTGAAAGGAATTATTATTTTGAAGTTAAATCTGAATTTGTAGATTAACCTTTTTTTGGAAATTATGGACAGTTTTATGCGTAGGCACAAATGCGTCAATAAATTCAAACTTAAATCAAACAAAAACGAGGCGTCAGCACGTTTTAATAAGAAACTGTTGAAAGTGAATAAGGAGATTTAAGTTATGTCAAATTGCAAAACCCATCTTTTGGGAATTATTCAGGTAAATATGGGCTTTCGGAGATTTGAGCCATCGGATTCGGATTTAACGAAGTTTAATACAGTCCCGTCATTTGACGGGCCTTTTTACTTGTTTTATTATAAATTCCTATTTTGATACGGATACTTTGGGTCTAGAGTCTATAGAGCCTTGAGTCTACTCAGATATTTTAGATGATTTTTTCATTTCTTTTGTTATTTTGTTTAGTGGGAGTAGAATTGAAATTAGAAACAATTTTTCTCCCAACCAACATAATGCTTCATTCATTCATTTATTTATTTGTCTCATTATTAAAGGAGTGTTTATTCTAGATTTTGGATCAACTGTTCAATGTTCAATCGCTATTTGACTATTTGGGCTTGGTATGTATTTTTTTGGTTGTAGTAATTATATAAAGTTTGTTTCGCCACTGATTCACAATTCACAATTCACAGACTTTTTTCTATCATTCGAAGTCTCTCCCTTCATTTTTTTGTCTGTATTATCACAAGTAAGAATCTCCAGTGCTCTTTATTTATGTGTAATATGTAATGTGTGCTTACTGTATAAGAGTGATGATTTATTTTTTCTTGAAAATTAGATGATATGCAAATATGTATAATGTATAAAGGTAGCAACCTCAACGGTAGATAGAGAGGCAAGGGAGATAGATGGAGAGAGAGAGAGAGAGAAATAAAGCCTTCTCAATATCAAACTATGCTTTTTCGTCTTTCTCCTCCTTACTCCTTACTCCTTACTCAGCAGTGACCATGCACACTCAAAATGAATAATTAAGCTCAAATGCATAAATAAATATGCCACTCTCCAAAATGAAATGATACAAACATAAAGGAAACTAGCAATAAACATAACTTAATGTCAACAGTTTTACATTGTGAATCAAAAAAATCATTGTAAAAACAGTACGCAGTATCTTGTACATCTACATACTTATACATACTCTCATTCCAACCAAAATATAATAAACATATTGTATTATTTACAACATCTTCCATCTCTTTACTCCACTATAGATACTTGTACTGTATTACATATTATACACACGGCATGTCATCAATTCTTTTTCCTTTTTCTCAAAGACATCTTGTACAACTATATACATACTTATGTATGTATACATATTACGTTCCAACATACAAATAAAGAACTATGCACGTCTTGCATCTCTTGTATAAAAGTTGAGATATAAACTAAAAAGATATAAAGCTCATATTGTTTTCCTTGTAGGCTCTTTTTTTTGCTCCTTCTCTCTCTCTCCTCAACTTGACGAGATATACTCAATGTAAATTTACTTTCAAGCTATTATATTATTCGGCATTCGTTGTAATATGTATCTTATACCTTATACCATTTCATTAAATTTATTCTTGCTAATTATTTTCTGCATAAATCCATAGTATAATAATATAATGATGGTAATAAAATTAAATGCTAATGCTCATAAATTTTAAGTTTCATGGTATTTAATTATGAATTTAATCAACGTGAGATATGTACAGTGTACACTTTGGTACGTACTTACGTGTTTGTACTCATACATGACACATGAACAGAGAATGTATAAAGTTACAAGCCAGCAGCTAATTTATATTGTAATTATAATTAATTTTATTATGTGCAATGATTCCTGTAGAATAATACATGACTGTATTTAGTATCTGTAATCTGTATACACTATACACGTGCATCTTAGTACACGGTCTATGTTCCAATTTAAAATTTTAAGTGGGTTAAATTGATTTGAACTCTGTAGTGAAATTCCGGTAAATAGTGAATAGAAATTTGAAAAATCAATGATTATTTAATCTTTGAAATTTGAAACTAATAATAAATCAGGGGGAAAAAATGTGTATTTGCATCCATGTAAAAACATGTTTTTCTTTCATATCGTTTTCCTTGATCTATTTCCTGTACTTGAAGTTTCCTATACATTATACATTGTACATAGATTGAGAATCAAGCGTAGCAAAAAAGTCTGGAGCACTGGCGACTGCAACGCCAATCACAGATTTGATATATGTGTGCATGCCGCAAATACCTTGTGTCTTCACATGTATAAAAAATAAAAAAAGTAGTGCATATTTGTACGTATATTTCCAAGATTCATGTACTTATCGTCTGACACTGACGTCTGACACGAGAGATGGAAGTTGTCAAGGAAGAAAAGACTGCACATGCACAAATAAAATTTAGACTAGACTTGTTGAGGATTTAAGGAAATAAACCTCATTATCAGACTTAAATTTGAATTTATGAGCATACAAAACACACAACAATGTACGCGTAATGTATATAATGTATACGAATGAGACGATATCTTATAGGTATTATTTATTCACATACATGTGAAACATGGAATGCATAATACATAAGGTTAACATAACATGATAGAGAAGACTATGAATAATATTACTTCATATGGTTTGCCTTATTTACTCCGTAAAATTCCAGAGCAATGCATCAATTTGTATCTTGAATCTACAGATAGATACAGGATGCATACAGGAACAGAAGTAAAAGTATAATAGCAAATGTCGTCTTTTATTATTGTTTATTCCTTTACGTACAAAATACATCAAGCTTTTGAGAATGTACATAATATACTTATATACTTTTCTTATTTAGGCAAATGGTTTAACAAAGACTACTTCATATCAAACATCAAACTTTACTTTGGAATTTACCTATACTCAGTAATCACAATATAATATCATAGTGTGCATATGGGTCTGTTATGCTGTTGTGTAATACGTAATACGCTTTCATTTTTTAGTCAATATAAAAATAACCATCAAATGACATAGAAAGTGGAGTAGACCTTTATGTATACATACGTATAATATTACAGAAGATATACAAAGCAAAGTGAAGGATTAAAGGGCAAGAATAAGGAAAGAACGAGAGTAAGTATGTGTGTGTGTGTGTGAGAGAGAGAGAGAGAGGATGACACGACAAACAAAAAGAAGAGCACACATTTTATACAGATTTAGACACAGACGGAGATGAAGAAGGTGACAGGGTCGGATTTTCATTACACACACTTGAATTTACAACGTACACTATAATATGTAAATAAGTACTGTCTCATGTATACATGCGTTCATGTGGCTATGCTCGTTGTACATCGTACGTCTCATCTTTTTATTCATAAATGCATTTTTAAGGGTTTGTAAGCGTACACATTTTACACATCTCCTTTTTTCCGTAGGCATTCTATACACGCATATACGTAAACTCTTTGGTCAGACAATATAAAATACAATATAAAATGTAATGTACCATAGAATGACATCTCATAAGTTTTATTCGGATTTCATACTTCTTACACAATTAGAAGGAGTACACGAGAGAAGTGTATCTGTTTATCTCTACATATTCTATACTCTAGACTCCAAATGATTATGTCACATGTGCATATTTTACACACATGCACTCGTATTCGTATTCATATTCATGTTCGTACATGTGCTCGTAAATAAATATGGCACGTTTTTTGTAATACCTGTTAAAATTTATAGTGAATGCTCATGCAAATGGGTTTTATTTTGAGAGTAAATGGCCATACATAGAATATTAATATCTGTATATCTATATATGTAATAGAGACTTTCATTCTTCTTTATTATTCAAAAAAAAAATTCAAAACTTACTCGAAATCTGGGTTTGGGTTGGTCAGACGTAAATACGTAATACTATGTAAGTAATATATTTATGTGTAATGTGGTATAAGACTTAGGTACGTCTTTTCCTAAGCGTCTAAGCTATGTAAAGAGTAAAGAAGTAAAAAATACACTTGTAGTATTATACGCTTAACTATTATCATATTACTACGTATTATGTATGTGTATATTACGTTAAAGAGGATCATTTGGTCAAAATCAAAATATGGAATGAGATATACGTGTGCGTTATTATGACAATGGACAATATGCATAACTTTATAGTATGCCATGCTGAGACTCTGTCCAAGGAATAACATACAAGCTTATGTATAAGATTATGTTTTTATTTTTATATGAAAATAGTCTTCCGAGAGAGTTTAGAATACATACATGTAGGCATTACGCACATATATACATGTACATTGTATATCTAACATCTATAAAACAAATGACACAATAATACTTTTTTTTCTCCTACACATTTTTGGAGGTCTGTAGTAATACTTTTAAACTATATACAGAGTACAGAATCATAACTACATAGTACATACTAAATACGTAGAATAAGGAATATTAATATTTAATTCTTTCTTTGGTGAGGTCTCTTTGTCCTTTCCTCCAAAATCCAAAACACTCACATGTTTCCTATTTACAATTAGTGTAAAAGGGGGATATGAAAGAAACAACAAGTCAAAAAAATTGAAAGCAAATGGCGTCACATTATTATTATTATTTCACATTTTATTAACTTACTTTTAAAATCCTCCACACTTATTCAGGTAGAATAAAATAAATTTCGTGATACTGTTCCAGGCGTAATTTTAACATGTTTTTGATTTTTGGTGCACCTTCCGTTCGGTTTTGATCCTCTTTCTATTTACATTTACTTTTATAAACGACACATAATATAGTTGGTTGAGAGAAGGCAACCTTCGATTTTTTGATTTCTTTGTCCTTTATTGTAAAAAAAACTCATGCTAAAAACTTTATCCGTCTCCAATTTCAATTCTCGCCTCGATTCGTCGTGTTTCTTGTTATTATTTTCGTCTTGTTTATTTTTTTCCCCTCACTAAACAACTCACAGGAAAAAACCTTCTTCACCAACTGCTGTGCTTGTGTGTGTGTGTGTGTTTGTACGGAGTAGAAAAGTAAGCATAAATCGTGAAACACATATTATTTACAGGAATGAAAAGGAAAGTGTTTTGACTTTGAGTTTTTAGTTTTGTGTGATCCGAGGCATTTTTGAAGTTATTGAATATTTTTGAAAGTGACTATATAGCTTCCAAGTATTTAACATCCACATATCAAATACCAAGTATCACATACACTCAAAACACTCAACACAACCCAATTGCATAGTTTATGTTAGCCTCGGAGAAGAATCCTCAGTACCGTCAAAAGCTTTGAATTATTCTTCATCCTCCAATTAAAATTTTCATTTCCAGGAGGAATAACTCAATGAATTACATTAGAGTCTTGGAAACTGTGTAATTTTTTGAACAAAATATTACATTTTTTGTGGAATAATAATTTCAATTAATTCCATTCATCTAATAAAGTGAAGGAGTGTTCAACATATTATTATTTGATTCTACAGTAATTTACCGAGAAAAAACAGTGTCAAATATTCTACTCTATGGTTTTAGTGTTATTTACAACCGAAAGAATTTCATATCAATGAAGAAGAAAGAGGAAAAAAGAGTAGACAAAAACGCACAACAATTTTCAATTATCATTATCACACTCAACACTCAATACTCAATAGTGCTCAATATTGGAAAGAAAAGTGATTTCATTTTTATGGTAATACTAAAACGGAGCGTTCATCGTTCATCCATCAAAAAGTGTTTGAGTCAGAGTTCACAATAACAAGGAAATTTCGTAGATATAACGACCTTCATACACTTAACAACTGATACGACGTAAAACGTAAAACGTTGTGGAGGGGGATTCGGAAAAGTTCAGTTTCTTGTTCTCCTTCTACTTCTTCTTCTTTATAAGCGGTAAGCTTTTTTCCTTCTTTCATTTGATAAATAATGGAACTTATTCCTATGCATTTAAATAAAGTAGTAAAAAAAAGGTAGTTTGCAAAAAGAATAAGAGTACATAATACAAAAAAGATCATAACATTTTGCTCCTCTCCTCTTTCTTTTCACCTATCAAAATCTAATCTATAACTCCAAGTTTGACTAATATATTATATTGTATAAAACTTTCAATACACTCTTAGTTTGTGATAATAATATCATTACACTTCAGCGTTTTACTCCTTCTTACCCACTTCATCTCTCACCCATTCTAAATTCTATGTTCTAAACTCTAAACTCTAAAATCAGTAAATGTTCCCGGTGAGCTGAATGTTAGCTCTAAAACCAAAAAGTACTTTGACTATAATATATTCTATTATATACCGATGTAGTGTAGAAGTAATCATAAGCATAATCGTACATGTGATAAAGCTTTGTAAGCATGAAAATATAGAAAATGGAAAAGAAAGAAAGAACAAATGCATTCATGTGCGCTTTGAGCTATAATAATAATAATGGAAACATGAAAATACCTTTGATTTGAGATAGAAGACTTGAGCCAAAATACATATTATAGCTTTGAATTGGGATACAAACGAAATAGGGATTCAGTTTATGCCTCTTCCGATAGCAAAATATACAATTTAAATAAGTATACTATGTACTCAAATACACAGCTCACGATTATTTTTATAGTTATGAACTTTCGTCAAAGATCCATGTACAGTGTACACTTAATACATTTTTATCCAGTAAAAAGATGAACTTACATTAATCTTGTAGGAAATTCAAGTACATCTAATCAAAAAAGTACAGTAAAGAGTAAAGTACACAACACATGGATTAAGAAAAAAATTCCTCTACTTTTTTGTACGCTAGACATTATACTGAAAAATGTTGTCAACTTTTGAATTTTATATTTGCCATTCTTTCACTTTTGTGACTTGTGACTTTTGATTTTTTTTTCAATTGAGGATGAGCTGCTGATATTTATTATTCTGTAAAATGATTTCTATGAAAGTGCGATAGCCTCGTAAAGGAAAAAGCTAATTGTTATTACCAATGAAATAGTGGAATTTACAATACACAACATACATATTCTGAATTCTGAATACACGTTGACAGTTGACACTAACATCCAGTATAATCCAACATCCAACATCATACATTACCTTTAGGAGTTACTGGTACGAAGTAGTCTGTATGCTGTGAAAAGATTCAAGACTTCTTGTTTTTTGATATGTACAAATGTAACAATAATAAAAATCTAAAACCATATGTACACAATATACAAAATGGTGCAAGAATATTAAATTTGTATCCACAGGAGAAAATGTGTAGCAAATACATGTATACACATAGACACATAGTGAGATGAATCTGTTTGGCATGATTCATGTTGTTGGTTGTCATATTGGCTTCTATATAGACGAATAGACTCCCTCCTGCTGTGAAGGATATTATGTGAGTATGTGTGTGTGTAGTGTGTAATAATATTACATTATACATTATCTATGATTGTGTGGACTCGAAAAGGAGAGGAGGAGGATGGAACTCAGGACTTGCTCATGTCTCATGTGTATAAATATATATGTACATATTTTCCATTGCCTGCCATTCAATATTGGAGACAGACGCGCATGTATAAAAGTATTAGTACGTGCTTAGACTTTACTCATTCTCATTGGCATTTATGGCATAACAAACTTATTGGTTTGTAGTAGGAGGAGAAGCACTAAAATCCTCTTGTCCTATCTATTCATCTCAATCCTCGATCTATGTATCTACATGCATCCGACTCTCTCTCTCTCTCTCTGATCTATGTTCCATACACAACATGGAAGTAAGTTTCTACATTGTACAAATACTAGCACAACTTACATGTATTGTTTTTACAGAAACAAGTACATGAGGATATTATATACTTTAAATTCAGTATTGAGTATTGGGCATTAAAACCTTCAATCCGTTTTTTACAAAAAAATGAGACAATATAATAAGAAACAGTTTCATGTCATATTATTTATTCTCATCAATATTATTGTCATGTTCTTGTTCCAAGAACTTTAGTTTTGCAAGTTGGTAGCAAAAAAAATAAATAAATTAAGAGATGATGTGCATAATGCATGCGTTAAGTGTTATGTGATTTTTGATTTTACATTTGTACAATTGTGCAATATAACTTGCTCCCATGCTATTGTATTTGTGTGGCAGTGTATTGTCAATTGGCAGTGAATACAACGAAAGACAAGTCAGTCGGTCTACATATCTTCTATCTGGTATCTGGTCAATGATGGGTAATAATAATAATGATAATGGCAATAATAATATCATACAATCGACTACTTTTTATTTACTACATGGCTCAAGACTCAAGACCGACCGACCAACGAGACAATAATTTAAACAAAATATGAAACGTAGACAATTGCAAATTTTTGCAAGCATTTACTACATGTAGACTGCAGAATAAAGATAACCGATCTATAACGCTTTGAACGTGAGTAACGATTATGAATATGGAAAATTTGCATATTCTACATACACGAAAGGAAAAAAAATTAAAGCTCACTCTAGGTTCACCCGTTTGTAATCCAATGTTTACTTATTTGTTTTATTTTATTTTACGGTGGTGATATAAAGTTTTTTTTCTTCAAATATTTCTTTATTTTTCTATATGCTCATAAATAGTTTGAAACACAAGCTCGTAAGCAAAAGGTGAATAGACAGAAGGATCAGGTGGGTAGATGAAAAAAAATTATTACACGACTACTTTATAATGCTTACCAGAAAACTACTTGTCTTGCTTTTTTTCCTCTCGTCTGTACAGTAATCGTGAGGAGTTGAGCATTGAGCATTGAGCATGTATAAATTACATATTTGTTTTGTTTCTCCTGTAAACGACAAAGACAAGTATTGAGGATTGACAATCATGTAGGTTTTACATATGCCAGAAGTCAAAAGATATAAAACTAGCCCTTATGCATAATTTTCTATCAAGATTGTTATGTATAATCTGTAGCTTTTGGTCACGGTGTATTTTTTAATCCTCCGATAAAAGCATAAAGTTATAGTCAAAAAAAGTAAACTTCAGCGTACAAAATTTATGGTGTTTGAAGGGTGTTATAGGAGAAAATTCATTAAATGTATGAAAAAAATCCCTAGTTTTACTTTATGGCGTAATTTGCATTAAACGTATTCCAGGTAAAAAATACCTTTAGTAAGTTCAGTTGCAATATTTATTTATTGTGACGCGCAAAAATCATACAGAACAATAATGATTTATCGTACTTTAGAACCTTTGTCTCTAAAAACTAAAAATGAATATAGATATCAAGTTTATGATATTGACTGTCTTCAGCAGTTTCGAATACGCTAGCTAGAAACAAACTAGCCTTTTTTTACTTCTGGTTTCAGCACAAAAAATGTTACCCAGATGATTTCTGGCAAAAGTCAACTGCCAATTGCTTAAATGTTACTACCTTTTCCATAAGAGTGTCAAGTATTAAATCATAATTTTTGATTCACACTTTGCAGTATCACAAAACCCCATGTATATGTATGAAAAACTGTCCTTTATTTTTAACTATAGTTCGGAGAATTCAAGTTATATATACATGATCAGTTACCAGAAAATAGTTTTATAATCTTTTCTCATCAATACTCAAATTGACTTAATGTGCAAAATCCAAAACTGACCTCATCATATGAAAAGTGATTATGACAACGCTGAATGGTGTTCTTGGAATACAAATATTTGTTTATCTCTATATTCTGTACTCGTTCTAATGCACAATTATTATTATTATTACTATTATTATTATTGCTATTATTTTTACTCGCAAATGCTTTCAGCCATAAAAAATATTATTACAGATTACAAACATGGCAATAAAAAGAAGACCCTCTGTTAATGTACGTTTATATGTGACTAAAGACTGCAAAGGTTGAACAAAATTTAGGATTTGATGGAAAATGTACGAAATGGTACTAAAAAAGTAAAGTCCATCTGCTCCTCTATACAAATTTTATACAGACAAACACACTTATGTAAACATAATAATGGATGTCATAAAATATATATTTATTTTTTTCATACTAATATTAATAGGGTTTCTTGAAACGACTTTTAACTTTTAGCACTCATTGACATTCAATAGACCAAGCTAAAAATCAATTCATATTTTATCTTTTTTTCTTCTGTTTTTACCGGTTGCTACGCACATTCCATCTGTATACATACGTACAATGTACAATGTACATACATACATAATACATAGTATGCCGAGGAAAGGTCAATCGTTGGGTATCCATTTTATGTAATGTATTTTTTTTACACAAATATGCAAATTGAGTATAAAAATATGTTATCATTATTATTATTATGACATACATCAAAAATCGAAACATATATAGTTACATCATTAAATTTATCAGGTATGACGATCGATTCATTCACCGACTTGTCTCGCTCTAAACTCTCAACTCTAAAAAGCTCGAGTATAAGAAAAGTTAAAGGATAAAATAAATGAAAATACATATTTCATTTAAAACTTTTCTGTCTCTCTTAGTACACTCAGCACTTGGTTCAAGCAGAGATACATACAGATACATCAACTCATCCATAAACGACGACGGATTTTGAACGTATCAAAGATGTCAAACCATTAATTTACAATCTGCTAAGGTTGTTTGTTGTTTATGGTAAGCTGAGTTTTCAGAATGAATTCTTCACAAAATTGTCAATCTTGTCAAGTGATGTATATTTGATTATGCATACTTTATTGATGGCTCGTTAATTTCAGCTACAAACTTGACATCATGTGGCACAAAAATGCTAAGCAATATTATACTGAACAAACCTCAGTGTAATATGAATAATACATAACTCGCATAGAACGCTCTTTCTAGTGTTGCTACCTTTGGGAAAAGGCAGACAAAATACTCAATGCATGCCATCATTTTTTACACAGTATAATATTATACACACATAAACTATAAACTGTATGTCAAAGATGAAAGCAAACTAAAATTTCTTCAAAACCGTCATGTCATAATATATTCAGGGTTCTTGTTAAAGTTTGTACAGAAGTATTGTTTTAATAATGTATGTTAGCAACATGAAGCAGTTTGCTGAATAAAGAAAAATACTTCTAGAGGGTGTTACGTAATTAAAATCTCAAAAACTCTTAGCAATTTTAAAAGCACCTGTGTAGACTCTAGAAAATAGATATTTGGAATAAAAAGTACAAGATTGAAATGGAGAAATTGGCTCACTGAAAACTATTAAAAAAGCATAGTGCATTCTGTATCATGTACAATGTACACTGTACACACAAAGTCTACAAGATTAACGTACAAGGTGATGGTCTGATGTCTGGTCTTGGTAACAAATCTGAAAACAAAGTTGAAATCATCTAACCATGGGGTATTTTAAATTATGAGGGAGAACTACCATACACATAAGTATAATATGTAATAATGTGAGTCAAAATGAAGGATACTAAACTTTTTAAGGGAGTCTTAAAACATATAGAAACACCTATCTGTGTAATGGCTTATGGCTGACGTATAATGTGGTATTGAGTGCGCCTTATGACAGCGTAAAATATAATTATTCCTCATTTAATAATGTGCATCATTATAGAGCCTCACTGTTCATCATCAGCATGGTCATTAAAACCATAGGCAATTGTTTGAGTGCTAATTAACATATTTATGGCACTGGTAGATTATAAATTCGTACAGAGCCCAAATGTTGTTGTTGTTCCTCCTGTAAGTGAATGAATGAATGAACGAGTGAATTGTGAATTGGATTTATAAACAATAAGCAAGCGTACATATGTGTTATGTGTTGTGTACATTCTATATTGTAGGGTGTATGTTTCAGAAGAGTATTGTATTCTGTATTGTGAGAACATTGAACATTATTATTTATTTATATTTTACTCATTTATTTAGAGATGAAAAGAAGCAGTGCACAGTCTACCAGTCTGCATGTTTTTGTAGTATGTAGGCTGACTGTTTTTTAATTTTAAATCTTTTCTGGAAGGTGATAAAAAGTCTCTCTTTATTCTTTATTCAGTATTCAGTAGTTTTCTTTGCAGTTTTTTCTCTGTTCTTTAGTTCAATCTCGTTACTATTTGGATTCACTTTACCCCAGAGATTTATCACTTGTTTACAGTAGATGCGGTTGCTATACTAGATACTAGGTAGTGGAACAGAAGGCAATCAATATTAGTAAAATCTACAGTCAACCCAAGTAATAAAGGAATATGCACTAGCTATTTAATCATGTTTCAGTTAATCATGCAACCCCGTTCGTCTTTCATACTAGAGTTGTTGCTTGTTCAAAAGTATCATATAAAAGAATAATGAAACATTCATAATATAAAATGCGCCGTATGATTACTTAGTTTTTCTGGAGCTATAGATTACAAAGGAATTAAAATTCAATTCTTTTTCATTTTTTATCATTCTCACAGGAGTAGCATGATTACTGATTACGCTTTGCTACTGAAGAACAGCAAGGATGCAGAAATATTTGAGAGCAAAAAAAAAGTGGTGCAAGTATCAAGTAGTGGCCAGTGCTTGAGTTTTAGGCACATTGTTGATCATAAATATCTGTAAATTGTATATGTAAAAATGTGCTATGAGCTGGAATAAAAAGACATACATACATGCGTAACACATACCTATACAGATAAAATATAAATGCTACCGAGAGAGTTTTTGTAGGATTGACGACGATTGACGATGATTGCATGTAATAAAATGCGCTTTGGTTTTATTTTGTTCTCAAAACGTCTCATTTCTTCCTTTCCAATGTAAAATTATTTATTGTGAAGTTCGTACATTCAAAGTTAGATTATGCTGAATGCATCAAAATTCAAATTCAAAATATCATAAAATCTCTATGCTGTATAAAGGCAGTTCTGAACTTACAATGCACTTACTATTTCAAATGGTATGACATGACATGAATTTAGTTGTCTGAATATAGGTAAATAGTAAATAGAAATATGTGTGGATTATACCCAAGTAATGCATGTATAATGTACATAGGATGTACAGTAATGTATTCTTATAAAACGCCACACTCAAAACTCAAAACATTGCTCAAATCTTTATTTTTTATTCCTCTGAGGAAAACATGGACTGTCCATGTCCATGTATTAAACAGAAAAACACATGAGATACCCGTGTTCAAATATTACTCTCACTGCTGAATGCTGAATAAACTTTTTCCTCTACATATAAACATAGGTAAAGATAATACCAGTGACCTGTACCCTTTCTGTCTCTGTCCATTACATTCTCGTACGCGTACAATGTACAATCTACATGTAAACACACAGACACATTACACAAATTCACTATCAGTATTATTATTACCTACAGTATCGACGAAAATGCTCCATTCTCAGCATGTAGCACTGTGCATAATGTAACATGCATATGCGTAACACTATAAAGTTATATTGTGGTGAATAAAAAATCTAAAGATGGAAACTTTGTTATTTACTATTTTACATGTTCTTCGGTGCTGAGCATGGAGTAAGGAGTTCAGTGTGTAGTGTGTAGTCAGTGTGTGTTTGTGTGTATTATGTATCACATGAGTTTAGAGGGTGTTTGTTGAACAGAAAAGAAGAGTAAAATGTAAAAGGTTGAGCTTCACTTGTGCATTGAGCACACATATGTACATACACACACTATGTATCCATAAATTTAGAGAGTAGAGTTTAGAGTATAGGAAACATATATTATGATATGTACAAAATGTACTTTTTATTCCAATGTACTTGTAAACCAAAGACAAGACACAAACAGAGAAAGAGAGAGAGAAACAGAGAGCTTGGCTTTTCTTATCTTTAATCTTGAGAATCTTTTCCTTCTCTTCTCTCATTGTTTTTTAAATTCTTTCGAATTCGTCTCATTATCGTGAAGGTCGAATTCTCTCTTATCCATTTTTTTTACAAATGTTTCCCCCTACAGGGGTGCTTTATTTTAGCTATGTTTTTTTTATATATTTACATGTAGTTTTATCCTCATAAATACTCTTCCTAAAACTACACATGTCCATGCACATTTCACATTGCACATGACACATGACATGTATAAACATGTATGCAAGTATTATGTATCATGTATGGCTCAAGAATCAAAAAGTCATAAACTAATAATAAATAATACAATAGATGGACAAGTTACACTTTTGATTTTATCCTATAAAAATACAATTTTATGGAATCCCTAACATTAACAACTAACAACCAACAGTTAGTAATAATGATGATAATTCTGGACATTGGGTTTAAATTTTCAAATATTGATCAAATAGCCTATAGATTATAAATCTTTGTAATTCTACATCGTGTTGAGTAAATGGTTCCAATTAAAAAATCATAACCATTAAAGCTGTAAGGAAGCAAGAGATGAATGGAGAATGTAGAATGTAGCATTTTTTAGTAAGTGTATACTTTATAGTGTGTACTTGTATCCTATTCTCAGAAATATTGCGCATGTATAAAAGGTACAAGGATTATGCATAAATATTTTATACACACATATCTCTATTTTATGATATATCCTTCTGTCTTCTGTCCATTTGCTATTCAAAATGTATCCACATTGAACATTTACCTTAGTCTGCATCAAGGAGGATTTGCATGTATAATGGCTTTTAAACGATGATCATGGTGAATATGATGATAATGATGATGAGGATATTGTGAATTGTCGACATATCACTTTTGTTTTATATGCTCTTCTCGTTTTGCTCAATTCCGAATGGCTTTCTTCTAGCAGATTGATTTTTGTACAGACAAAGTATAGATTATATATCTTGTGTGTTGTGATTATACCATCATATTAATGACTATGACGACTATCACTATCATGATGATAAGATACCAATATAGTTATGCTGATGATGTTGTAGAAGCAAAACCATTGGAAAAATTTGAACAAGCTGAAAATCAGTCACATTATGATATTATTACACTCATTACTATAAAACATTGTTCTTGTATCTTGTATGCATGTATAGATTGTATGAATTATGAATATATACATGCCATGCACATGTAGTATGTCTATACGAACATATACAATGTAAAATGTAAAATGTACACTGTACAAAGTACAAATATATAATATAAAATATAGTAAGCTTTGATTTGATGTTTGAGGCCGAATATGAGTGTGAACTTTGACTACATCAAACACCAAGCACCAAACATACAAATATAAATATATGCAAGTGTATAGATTATAGATCCTCGCATAATGGACATCCAAATCCACTCACAAACACACACACATACATACACACGTCACTTTTTTGCAATTTGGTAACCGAGCCAAGATTTTTAATGCATACATTATGCAGTACAAAAAAAAGTATAATTTGCCATTCTTTATAAGGTTAAGTTGGATAATCAGAAAGTAAGCAAGCTGTTCACGTCGACATCAAATCAAATCAACAGAGTCATAATTGTACGTAATAATATGTACACTCTAACTACAATTCATTTGCATGTATGTAGAATAATAAAACTGCAAGTGGGAAAAGATAAATATGATACATAAAAAATAAATCTACACACATGATCACAATATCATAATATCAAAAGACTCTGATTCTTCTCCCTCTTAACTCTCCACATACACACACATTTATGTATCCAAACTTTGAGTATCAACTGTGTCTATGTATAACATCCTTCAAACATTTTACTAGTAACTAGTAGCAGTATAAAATAGGCATTAGGCCTAATGTATAATAATAATGAATGAGCAAGTATAATGGCCTATAAACCTTTTTTGTACTTTATGCATAACCTGGAATTCCTTATGGCACGGTGGATTCTAGGTTCTAGATTCTATCTAGAATAGATGAATACATGAATATTAAGGAATAAATAAATAATATAGTTTGGTCTAGTCTCTAGAGTCTAGAGTCTAATCATGAAAATATGTACTTAGTTCTTATTCAAAAAAATGTAATAAATATGTAATATAATATGAGACTCTTTTGCACAATATTCTAAATTCTGAAGCACGTGCAATTTTTACATTTTTCTTCTTTCACCATACATCGTACTTATATGTGTACGGTGCATGGTACATGGTACAAAATATAAGCACTAGTAGAGTTCAAATTTTTGAATGATGTACTTCTTCCTCGTATAATATTATAGTTGATATTAAATGTCGTGGTGGAAAGAAAAAGGCTATTTCGGACACACGTTGTAGCCTGTATTATTTTATAGTATTTTTCAAACTAAGCCACTTCCATCTGTATGTATTATGAGTGAAGTGGGTAACTAGTACGTAGTACATAGTACGCAGTGTGCATGTATTTAATCGTAACTGAGTAAAGTAGTAAGAGTGTAAAAGCATGTACATTGTACATGAGTACAAGTTACAAGTACGCGCCGAGTTGTAAAAGGTAAAAGGAAACGACGTTAAAGTAATAGTCATAATAATAATAGTAATCCAAAGTTGTACAATATAGTATTATCTACCTCTGTATCATATTCACAATTTACAACTCATGTAAAAGCAAAAAGTACGTGAGATAGTACACAAACAGACAAAAATTAGTATCATAGTCGAAATAAAAAAAAACAGTTTGGCTTAAAACATTCACGACGACGACGACGAACGACGAACGATGAATTCATGAGTACGAGCTATGAACATGTAAGTACAAATGTACAATTGTACAATTGTACATATATACAAATAAGGAGGATTTTTCGCATTTAGAGTTTAGAATCTCTCACATTGAAAGCACACATTCTATATATTTTTTCCTTTGCTGGCTTGTTTCCTTGACTTGTGTACAGTGTACATGTATGTTGTTTTTTTTAAAGCGGTCATAAATAAAACAGAGTTGCCTCTGTAGTCACTATATGTGGTCTCCAAACATACATACTCATCTTAAGTCGGCTCTTTCTTCCATCTTATGCGCAAAAAATTAGGACGACCATATCATCAAAGATTTTTAGAATACATGTGTACATATATGTACTATTATGTACTTACTACTTACTACAGACTTGGCAAAAGGTATTTCTGAATAGAATATGGAGGATGTAAAAATATCTTAAAATAATGCCTTTAAATTTTAAATAAACTTTTGTAAGGATTGGGATCACATACAGAGATGTTTGGTTGAATGAGCGTTATTTTCTGGGGTTTACTGGACTATTGAAAATAGACAGGAAAACATCCAAAGCTATTGTGCAGAATATAGAGTATAGAGTCAATAAGTATTAAAGATTATTTAGAAAAACCAGAGAAAACCAAGAACATGGATACAGAAAGACAGAAAAAGAAAAAAAATCCAAGTTACTTTTACAGTCACTTTGTGCAATGGTGAAAAAAGCTAATGCGACTCTAGTTTTCCAGGTACTTTTTACTTTTATTCTAGACGCAGTATTTTGATTTAGATAGCAGACACTATCAACTTAGAATAACAATGTAGCATGTCTTATGCTTATCTCGTGAGTCATACACAGATTTTGAGGGTGAATGAAAAGGAAAATGAAAGAATGAATGTTATTTACAATTTGAACCTAGAATTCCACGTGGTTTTCTTTTCCACAGACATAATATAGTATAGACGCCCTTTATTCTAGTATTAGTACAGATTAGGATTATTATAATTAATGGAAATGCGCTTATAATATTAGAGTCAGTATAACAATATAATATTTTTTCTTTGAACTATAAACTGTGAGATATGAAATGTGAGTATATGGTTGCATCGTAGAATAATTTTAAAGCAAAACAACTAAAAAACCGCGTGAGTTTTGCATACAATGGGTTTTACAGCGTGTTAAAACTCCAAAAAGTAATAAGTATCGACGTCATATTAACTAAAGACTCAAGACAGACAGCCAGAGAAAGGGAGAGAAAAAGGTTATGCAGGAACGATGAATCATATTACAATCGAATATTGAATATTCAATACTCTTATCATGCTACGCTCGTTACTCGTTAACTTGGCACAATGCATTCCTGAATTCACTATTTTTTTAATATAAAAAAATAAAAAAGAATACAATCTGTCAAATAAAAGATTTCAAATCACCTATTTTTCTTGTTAAAATTTTAAAATTCATCAAATAATGGTACACACACACACACACACACATTTATTATGATGCTCGATTTCTCTATTTTTTTCACCATGTAAACTGTCCACATGTAATGTATTGGTCGATAAATTGAAACTAATGTTTCATTGTGGATTCTTCTTGTTTCTTGTTTTGGAAAGAAGAAAGAACACGCAAGAAAGTTCTGTGCACCGTACATTGTACAGACAGCGTCGAGTTGATTACGACTAATTCAACCAGCTTTCCTTCCTGGTGATTTATATATTTAAAATTGCGTGTTGTTCTTTTTTAAAATGTGCGTAAATCTCCAATTCTCCATTCTCCATCCATCTTTTACACTACCTACAATTTATCCTCAACTCACATTTGCATACAATAGAAACTGGGAAAACCGATTAAAATTTTCCATTGTACAACAATGTGCCAGTTAATTGACTTGATAATTTGATAGCTGCCATTTCCAACACCCATCATTATTATACATATTACATATTAGATTTTGACTTGGAATTTTTCATCAGTGTCTGCCAGATTGTACCGGAGACCATCGACATGCCCCAATCATGTTCAATGTTGATGGACACAAAATAGGATGATTTTGATAGGAACAAACGATACGGTAAAAATGGTAAATTCTATGAACAGTGTAATTTTTATATAAAGTATGGTGAAGGCAAAGGGCAAATGTTGAAACTGAATAAAACCATAAAAATAAAGCCTTCGAATTTAAATTTGAAATGAATCAAAATGGTGAAATATTGCTTTACTCTTCGAATTCCAACATAAGGATCAAAATTTCTGCTCTGTCCCGAGTCAAGTTTTGATGAATTCTGTAACTTTTTTCAGACCAAAAAGCTATCGAGTATTGAGATTTGGTTGGATTTGTGGAATTGGAAAGTGGCTGTGGATTCACTTGGGTTAAAAAAAAAGGTTGGGAATGTGTGAAAAAAGTAAAGGAAATGAGAAGATGTGACAAGAGAAGAACAAGTGAGGTAAAGAAGGAAGAAAGAAAGGTAAGGCAGACTGACTGACTATTGACTATATGGTGAAGAGGGTAAAAGATTTAAATCTAATTTATTTGGTCTAGATTGGTTTCGTGACAACTTTACTCCATACTTCAAACTCCGTACTCTGTTAACAAATTTCCCTATTACCAATGGAAATTTATGAGAACACTAATGAACACGAGGAATTATATCGTGCATACTGATAGTGTGTTTATGTAGCATGGTTTATGTATTTACATGAAAAGGCGTAGGCAGAGGTTAAAACATACAAAGTACAAACACAAAAAGTCTACGGTCTACAGTCTACATTATATTAGATTGGTTTTTTACATGTATTTGTATAATATTATAGTAAATAGTAAAAATATACGTAGAGAACAAGCCCGTTCATTTGTTTGGTTTGGTTTTGTTTTGGTTCCTGAACGAATTAAGCCTGGAGTTAAAGTATTAAACTTTTCCCTGTTTGTAGTTCCTTCGTGTTCGTACGTTACCGTACAATAACAACAAAATAATACTAATAAACTTGGGTAAAGTTGTCTGGCTAGTTTTGCCCTGCCTCGATAAACGAATTACGTTCACGAAAACATTTGTTCACAAGGTATCTAGAGTCTAGAGTCTAGATAGGCACACATCACACACGTACACCAAAAGCAGTTGAGTCTGTTTCTATGTCTGGATGTACAATGTACGAGGCAATGTTGTGATTGCTTAGACTCAGAACTCTGAACTCAGATATTATCCATAGTTCATATAGTTGGAACAGGTAAAAACTGGAAACAGTTTGAATAACTAGAATGGAATGAATGGAGGGCTGTAAGTGAAAAATGAGTGGAATCATGTACCATTTTTGTTACACATTTACTATCATCCATTTTCACTTGTATTCTTATAATGAGTTGCGGTTTGTAATGGACTGGACTGGACTACACCAGCAACTCCAACTCAAATCTAGAACCTATAGTAACTATATATTATGTAGCATCTATCTAGCGAATAACCAATAATCAATGACTCATATACAGACTCTACCATTTGAGCAAATTTGGGAAAGATTTATAGAGTAAATATGATGAATCTGGTCATTCTTAATTCTATCTTCTCTTTCTGTGGCATTTGCTATTGAGATTGAAGTACTTTGACTGTATACCAATTTTATGATTAAATTATAAACTTGTGGTGAGAGGAATCTTTTGGAATTCATTACCACAATTATTACCATGCTGTTTACTACGTACTGGTGTGATAGGGCTAATGTCTGGAAATATCTGTATATGTAACAAGTATGCATATTATATATTATATTATATACAAATCTAGTAGAGATGTTATGTAATTGTATGGAAGATGGAAGAGGTGACTGTGTAATTTTGGTTTTGAATTTGGTAAATACTTTCCTCTGTCTTTCTCTTTCCTTCTTATGAATGACTAGTCTACACTCTTTCTCTCTCCTTTTCCTCAAACATACAAACATAACAAACCGACTGCATAGTAAAGAGAGAAAGAGAGAGAGAGAGTTGAATGAAAAAGTTGTTCATTCATATTTTTTCGAAACAAGATCCAATACTGTACGCGCGCAAGTCATGATGATCTAGCAGGTTTTCCTGTATAAACCCTTAAGTTAAGTTGTTGTTTCCGACCTCTCCATTCTTATTCCAAGTGAGCTAGTTGATCCAAGCTTGCTCATCCACTTCTTTTTAAAACATGTACATTTGTAAACATACACGACTATATATCCTATACTTTTGTACAAAAAGAGTGTCCATCTTATTACATGCTCGTACATATATTTTACAACATACAAAATACAAGTATCCATTCATATTCAAAATTCAAACATATTATTTGGCGTCTTTTCTTTCAACACCAAAAGTTGCTTAGGGATAATTATAACATTCACAGAATACTATCATTATCATGTATTACTTGTTGCATATTTTGATATATGAGATTCTTTGGATTTATTTATCCAAGTGTGAAAAGCAAACACATTACTAGTAACGGCTTTCCGCCAAATAAAAAGGTTGATCACATTAACTGCCACTTTTGGTTTTTGATCCTTATTCTTAATTCTTATAGCATGTTACATTATCCGTGTGGCCAATTTCCAGGTGCAAAAATGGAAAATTAAAAATGGTATTTTCTATTTGCTGCTCCGAATTTGAGAAAGTATACTCAAAATCACAAATGCATTTTTTGCATAAGTATAAAATAAAAACAAAGTGTTCGCGATTACAATCTTTTCTCAGTTACAACAGTCCACACTGCACACAATACATTGTTCATAATATTTACAACACACGTCACAGTATACAGTAGACGGTAGTACGTGTAGGTATTAGGTATATGTATAATACAAATGCTTTCGGGTCAAATCCATTGCAATTTTTTTTGTCGATATCAATATTGAGGATTATGGATATATTTTGTAGACCATAACCTATACGATTACAATATAAGAGCCATAAGCTTTATCTTTTTTGAAACCAATGGATCTATTTTCTGTGCTGTGGTTAGTTGTTATTGTCTCGAATAGTGGAATCTTTTTCAACTCCCTGTCCTTTGGCAATGTGACGTGCAATAAATAAGTGAGTAGTAGGCTATAAAAATACAATGGAATATAAATATACAAAACCCTTTGTTCAATATCATGTTTATCTTTGGATATTCAAACTTCTTCAAATCTTGTATTGAAAACTGACCATAATATTTCTAATAAATCCATGAAATTTGGCAAACAAAAATCACAAAGGAATTTTGCTTTTATACTAAATACGTCTCATATCAAGTATTATGTTGTATTAAAATCTATTTTTATGGAATATTTTCATTTGGAATTCCCGAATAACGGAAACAGTTTTACTACAATAGTATAAACCCACTCGACCACAAAATTTCAGATAGAAACAATGCTCTAAAATTACATAAAATTTGTAATATAATTTTTGAGTAGATATCAGACATCATGACAGTGATTTTCCATTTGGTATTTGCAGCATTATAATAAAATAATCTTGAATTTAGATTGATTTGAATTTTTATATTTTACTCCTGTTGGTTGGGTATACATTGTTTTACATTTCATTTTTCTGGTACTTTTCATGGAGGTCGTTGTCCTATTTTATCTATATAAATGGTCAATGTCAATAATCAATGCTCCTATACATTTTTCTGATCTACACTTTGTGTTGTCCTTTTAAATGTTTCTAGAAGGCGCCATGCCATGAATGCTGCAAAACTCATCTTTAGACCTTAGCTCTAGTTGGAGATCAACTTCTATACCTTGGTAAAAACTTTGATTATTGATTTTGAGTAAGATAAAGAAAATGAAAACATAATATTACGTCTCCGTATGATTATTGTACTTTTTATTAAATGAAACAATAATGTAATATATTTTGTAAGAAAAAAAGGTTAACTCCAAAACAGAAGTAAACTGTTTTTACTTAAACGCTATTCTTCAGACAAACGCACAACACAACAGGAAACGCGGAATAAACGCAAAGTGTGAATCATGAATTTGTACAATGTGTTTTCATAATATAAAAGAATCGTGTACATACAAAATTTGTCCAACGAAATTGAATAGGCACATACAAATATGTCTATCATCACAGATGTGTATCTACATTGAAATAAGTGCAAGCTGAACTGTAAACTGAAAATTGTTGATTGCATGAGGTCGTCATCTTTTTTCATTCGTAAAGTAATATTGTAGGTATGTACAAGCAAAAAAGAAGTGCAATTACTTTTCCAAATGCGATTGTGCACAATTGATTTTTTTTATGTATACAAATTTTATTTACCCGATTCCAAAAAGCTAGAAACTGTCACGACTGTAAATTTGTTGGCTAATTTCATTTCATTTTGAATTCCCTACAAAAAATTTGCACAGCCAGCAACGCACAGTTCAAACTTATCCTTGTGTTAAAGTGCATCTTCTAATAATACATGTTCATTTACAATGTCATAATTTTTTTCGTCCGCACACATGATAAGTAAGCAGTATGCAGTGTACATGTTGTACACTCTGCATTTGTGAGGTGCATATTTTTTACATAAAATGTTGCAAGCCCAGTTCAATCTTTCAACTTTATTACATTTTGCATCTTGAATTTTGCCGATCGCCGTTCCTCACAAGCAGACAAATTAATACAAGAGCAATTTACAGATATAAATCAAAAGCTGGGAGAATTTTTATTTTGCTTTCAAGATCTTAAACCCAAGAGAGATAACATGAAGTGGATTTATATGAAATCTAGGTACAATGGACGGAAAATGATTTGTGTCATTCAGGCAAAGCCAAGGTGTAAACTGCTATTTATTTGCCCATCAAGAGTGAGGCTCAACAAAGAAAGAGGGAAAAAACTTTACTCATCTTTTTGAATCGTACTTTTATACACATAAAAACATGATGTACGATTGAGCGGAGTTGCAAACTGCAAAGAAACGAAAAAATGCAATCAGTGTTGAGAATATTACACATGCATTACATGTATTTTATACATTACAGTCCTCATTCGGTAAATGTGTAATGTGTATATATATGATGTACAATCTGTCTGCGTGTGGAAGCGATGGAACGGAACGCATCATCATTATCATCTTTCTCATTTCGCGTACTTTTGTGTTTGAGTGTGTACTGGTAAACCGTTATACTGCTCAGTGTTCACATCATTATCGGCTTTTCGCTATTAAATCAACTTATGAGATTAGGATATTGATGAAAGTCAAAGATTTCTTTGAACATTTATTGACCGTTGTTTTCATGAAGAGTAGCTACTTGGCTAGCTTCTGGCTGTCATATACTTTTCCACTTCTTTCTTCGTTCATCTGCCCTCTATTTCCTTTATCTTTGTTTTCATGTCCACCTTCGCAAAATAACAAGGAATGAGAAACGAAGACTTCCTCCTGTTTTCATAGTGAGCCAAGAATAAAGGCATACAGTGAATTACAAACTATTCAATATTTTACGGACAAAATGATACACATACAATTTACATCTCCACCTGTTACTCTTTAAAAATACTTGAAAAATGTGTAAAATAGCAGAAAAATTTCAGAGTTTAAAAGTGTTGAAAAAGAATAAAATAATTCATGAAATGTAAAGTGGACTGTGCAGACGTTCTTCTCGTTGGAGAGGCTATTACAGTAGCAGTACAGGACATGAAACATAAATATAATGACACAGAATTTGAATATGATAGAATGATACAAGCAAAGAAGTAGAAATGAGAAGAAGTTGTATTGAAAAAATGGTTCCTTTACTTCTTTCTTCATATGCATACAAAGCACCTTATAATTACCAGTGTCTATTATGTGCATCTCGCTCAATGGCAGTAGAGTTGGTTAGCGGCACGAAGTCTACGGATCTTAAGAAATTTCTTTAGAAAACGCTATTCAGTATTCAGTCAATGTATTGAACTTTGGAGTTGAACTAGAAAAAAGAGATTCGAAATTGAACGTTGATTTCAAAAATCAAATCAAATCATGTGAGAAAGAAGTATTTTTCATAACGTTTAAAGAAAATAATCGGGTAAATAGTAAATAGTAATGTTTCGTTGCGTGCATTTTCATTATGCACGATTCCGTTTCATTTCTTTGCTGCTCTATTTTTGTCCTATGCAACTCATCTTTTTCATCCCGCTACAATTTATACAAATTGTAGCAGACCTACGTTCATTGATAACAATGTGTGCTGTTTATAGCCAATGAAAATGAGGATAAAAATAAAAAGTAATTTTTTGATCACTCATCACCACTACAGACAAAGTTAAACATAGAAAAGGTAATATTACGTATTCGTTCAAAATTCAAATGAATAAAACTTCATCCTTTGTATCAAGTATATTTAATATTGAATGTGGGTGTGGACGCAACACATACTCGTGTGTATATACCTATTTCAAAATTTAGTACAAATACAAAATGATTGCATTTCAGTTTTAATGCTTTATGGTTCAATTCTCAATGGATCTACCACTAACACAAAATCTAATCTATACTGATTTATTTCAAAATCTTTAACCAAGGATTCTCCATAAAATACTGTACAATGTACAAGTAGAAGTATTTTCCTAGGAGAAGAAACAATCCTACTTCTGAAACAAAAAACCGACCCCCAATGTCAGTCGTATTCCGTGTAGTTTGTCTATAGATCTATAGTTAAAACGTATTCATTCATTCATTCACCTTCGATCTCTGTACCTTCAAAAACATCCTAACACTTGTTATTAATAGAAAAATTGTAAAATTGTGGAAGAATATTCAATGTTGATGGTAACTGCAGGAAGGAAAAATGATTTTGTAGGATATTGTTGGTGTTTTTAATCTTGTTTTTTTAATTACTGTAAAATTTCTGTGGTTAAAACATGAAGTTCAAAGTATGTAAACATATTATATTATTCAAGTACATTGTACATTGCTACAAAATACAAAATGTGGGCATAATTCATACTGGGCACAGGGAGAAAAATACGACCACAGAAAGTTTAATTTAGCTTTTGTTTTCTTCATAATTGGTTGGCCGTAGAAATTTGCCCATGAAAATAAATAATGAGCATCATAATGTAACGTGTAAGTACTCTCCATTCATCCACATAGTTTTCCCATACGTATAAATGCATATGTATATGGTTTAGTACATGATATTCTACATTCTACACTACCCTCTTTTGCTGCCTCCACGTACACATTTTGACTGTGAAATTGAAGACTGTTATAAACAGTATAAAAATGAAAATATCTAAATAAAGCATGTGTCTTACTCTCCGTTCAAAAATGTGTAAGGCACAACATAATACATTGTGTTCTCTATGGGTTGATGATAGGAACAGGAGAAAAAGGAGGAGAAAAGTACAGAAAAACTTAGAAGAGGAGGAAGGAAGGGATGAGTTGAGAGTCAATGGGATATTGTTGCAGACCTTTACACTATACACTTTTGTTTTTATTATTCTTGTTGTTTTTTTTGTAAGACGGAAATAAATAGAAAAAGGTGTAGCTCACTACAGTTTTAATGAGTGTAGGAAGGAAAGTAAGATGAAAATTACAAAGAAAATGACGACCAAAAAAAGCTCTGGAAAAAGAAAGATAGTGACAATGAACAAGATGAGAGATGAGAGAGTGTATTTTATATTTTATACTGGAAGAATCCAAACAAGTGTATCATACATTGTAAAATATGTTTATAGGGTGATTGTATGTGTAATGTTACCCTCCACGAAAAAAAACTGAAAGTATAGCACAAAGAATCTCTCTCATCATTCTATATTTTATAATATGTACACTTGTAACTTATATAACTCGAAGCTTGGTCTGAAACATAATCGTAGTATAAATTAAAGCCACAGAGTCTTGAAACATTTTCGAGAATTTATGGAGATACTCTGAGGGTCAAGTACCATGCACTTTTTCTCGCATTTTACAGTATCTTTTTTTTCTGTTCATTTCTTTCCATTTTCCTCGCTCCTATATGCATCTCTCATGTCTCTTGGCTCAGTTTCTGAAGCCTTGTTTTGTCTTATCCGTAAACATTGTACACTGTACCCTTTTAATCTGCATTTTGTACATTACAAAATTATTACCCTTACAAATACAGCAGCAAGTGTATGTGTAATGTGTACCTTGTACCTCCACATGTACCTACAATGCACATCCTTAAAACTGCATAGTACACATGTACGAAGTTTTAAGCTGAGGGTATTACGTATAAAGCGTATATAAAACTACATACAGAAGTCGATGTTCGTAAGATACTTCATACACCGCATAAAAGGATTCATAAAGTAACTAAATCAAAGTATCCTTCAGAATATGTAATAGTGCTCTAAATTATAATAATAATAATAATGGGTAAAGTAATATCATGCGTTAGTACATACAATATAATATAATGCTTGTACAGCAAATTTGTATTTTTGGACGCACACTCTCATCTTTTTCTTCATTTAACATACCGTTTAACTTTGTACACACAGTTTACACATTCAGTAAGATTGGAAGCGGACCATGTATGTATGTGTGTACACAATAAAGAGTTGAAGATGAGAAAAAGAGAGAAGGTACAATGTACATGAGTAAGTAGGTATATATTTGAATGGTAAAAGGGAAAATGGTAACAGGTGGAAAAGGAACAATAATTATTTCTCTCTCTCTCTCTTCTCTCCCTTCTTCTTGTATCTTAAAATTTCATGTGTACAGGAATACTCATATGAAGTACACTTATTCTTTAATATATTGGTATACCACCTACAACCCCTACGTTCACTTAAGGCACTTAAGGCACTGTTACTTTCGTTTGTATTTTAGTATTACAATCGAAGTAGAAAATGGAGCAGGTACAACGTGTATGTATACATGTATAATGTAAGGTGTATAAACCCATGAAGAGAAAGAAGGCTTAAGATTTTACCTTTCCTTCCCTATTAGATCACTATACATGGATAGTTTGCCATGTTGAGCGAGACTGGGACTTTTTTATGTTTGACTTTTTTTTTCTTTTATGGAAAAAGATGGTAAATGCTGATAAAGCATTGTGGGAAATATTTTCAAATTGAATCACTGTACAAAAGTCAGAAAGTGATGAGAAGCTTGAGGATTTAGAAAAGAGGACTCATTGTTAATGTGTACTTGAATATACTTGTACATATACGTTATACATATTGTATACGTATGGAGGGGTTTCCTAAAACCCATCTGATTCTACGTTTTAAATGTACTCACAATCAGTCGTGTTACAAATAGAACAAGCCTTAAAAAGGGTTTCAAAGAAAAAAGTAATACACAGAATTACACTAGAAAAATTACGAAAACAAAGTATCTGATGGACTACAGTGAGTTTGGAAAACCGTTCGTATTTCGTATGGCTATGCGATCAGCTATCAGTATGTCTTTGAGATAAATAAAAAAAAATGGAATGGGACTGGAGACATGTACTTGAATGATCTCAGTGGATAAGACAGGTATGCCAAAAAATGTCATTCGTCAAACGCATTCAACATTGTGTCATCCTCGTTCCATCTTACTCTTTCCAGGTCATAGTCAATAAGTATGTGCGTACAAGGTACAAGATGTGTGTATAGTGCATAATGTACACTGTACACTATACACACATTGATCCACTTACAAACAGTCTCAAGTCTTAACTCTAAACACACACAAAAAACAAGATTATATATATAATTTTAACAAAAGACTTTATCTTCATAATATACTTTTATTTCATGTATTATTATTACACTGCTCCACCGATTGTTGTCCTTTATACAAAAATACACCCATTTGTATCAAAGCATCGTTATTATTTATTTATTTATGAGGATAGTTTGTATGTTATATCGCTATCAATGTACAATGCACAAGATACAATGTACATTGTACATACATTCTGACATTTGTTGAATGATGTCGACATTCATCTTGATCCTCATCGTCATATCTGTCATATTCCAACCCAATCATTTTTAAATCTCCAATTTTATACATTGTTGCCTTGTACTTTATACTTTATAATACCCCAGTGCTTTAAGTATGGAATAGACATGGGTAGTTAGAATACAGACAGAGGCAGACATGCATACACAATCCAACCAGAATGAATCATACATCATACATAACTAATGCAATTACGAATCACATATTATTTAGAGTGAAAGCATCGACTAGATCAATGGACCTGTAGGACGTAGAACTTTGAACGTAGAACATCCGCTCTCTGGACAAAAATGAATAGTTGGGTGGTTAGATGAATGGATAATGGATACAGTCGAATTTCTTGGAAATTCAGAGACGTTTTATCAAACTAATCACAATTCTAGAATCTAGAATGTAGAGGAAATTCTCATAAGTTGGTTTCATAAGGATGAATTCAGTTGTAATTACGTATCGTTCAAAATGCTCAATGTTTCATTTCAAGTTTTATCCACAAAGGAAACTGTCAAATGACAAAGTTTTAAATTAGGATGAAAACTGAAAAGGACGTATACTCTCTCAGTTATCCAAACTCCAAACTAAATTATTTTGTGTGATTGAGTACAGGGAAATTTTTAGTTTGGATTGACTTGGTTAGTTAGAATAAACAATTTACAAGTAGACTAAAAAGTTCAACATGTCTGTCTAAAAAAACACAATACGTGTACAGTGTACACTGTACAATCTTCAATGTACTCTCGTCCCAAAAATAAAACAACCTTTTGACTCCTCCCCGTTCCTATGATTTAACATATAGAAATCCTTGAATTCCTTTACAAAATCAGAAAGGGGGAGGAGTCAAAAGGTTTTTTTATTTTTGGGACGAGAGTACATACAAATCAGCGAGATACATTTTGTGAATGAAAAATCCGTGATTAGTGAGTTCACATTTTTTTTGAGTTGGTAAATGGACTGAGGGAGCATATGTTTCAAAGAAAAACCATGAATGTATCATACAATAATCAGTATAATCATATGGAGCAGAAAGAGGGAGAGGAAGAAAAGAGATTTAATTTTTCTCTGCTCTCTTAAGGATATAATATGTAGATGTGCAGTACAAAATTCCCAGTACACAATACACACCTGTTCAATATCCACCTTGAGGAATGGGTCGTCTGATCGTTGGCGGTGTAATATGTAATATGTTATTTTACATGCATAATTTGTATAGCTATACATAATACATATTATTTGTACTGCCACTTTCAGGTAGGTATGTGCCATCACATTGGAAGTTTGGATCAAGTTTGGACATAAATGATGATTCTGATTAATTTATTTTTTCACCTTTAGCATTTCTGAAAACATTGTAATAAACCTACAAAATCATTATTCAAGATTTCCACGAATCAAAATCCAAGTCCAACTGAAACTGAAACTGGGGCTACTCTACGCCTGAGTTGACATGATCCAAAATGTTGAACGTTGGGCCGTTATTTTGCGATTCTGTATTAAAATAATCTCTGATATGAAAAAGCATATTTTACATAGCTTTTTGTTTACTCTACTTTATGAATTTTGAACTAGAAAGTATAATAAATAAGTTTGCATGGTTTTTTGATACACCACATTTGAGTAGAATAATTGCAGTACTTGATGTACTGCAAGATACTATCATGTTCCTACTTTAAGCCCGTACATTAAAGTTATAATATGCGATATACATGTAAACAGTGCATGGAAGATGAAAGATAATAGATGGGGAATGAGAATGCCCTAAACTATCCACAAAAATAATTATTGACTGCTGCTATAAATCATGATCAAGAAATATTTACAGGCACAGAGAGATCATGAGGAAGGAATAAGAGGGAGATAGGGAGAAAGAGTCATGAACTTTTTACTGGTTGATGATTCTTTCTAACGAAAAATTTTACTGGATAAAATGGAAAGCATAATTCTGTAATTCCGAGAAAAAACGAAAGCAGAGGGACTCATTTTTGAAATCAGATAGAAGAAACACGTTGGTACATTTTATTTACAAGTATGCCAAAATGTAATAAAGAAGAAAGTCTTGTGTTCAGCATTCAAAACGTCCAATTTATATGCATTTAAAAGGGTTATAACTTTACTGGAGGTTGGTTTTACCAGACTTTAGTTTATACTATTATTCCATGATTCGATGAATACATATATGTAGGTGGAAAGGAAGAAAAAATGAAATAATAAAGAAAAAGGAGAACAAAAAGAAGTGATAGTTAATGACTTGAAAACAATCAAAATAAATCTCGAGAACAATTAACTTTTTCAAAGTGGAGGAGAAGCAATCTTCTTCAATGTATTATGTATTCCATGTGTAATTTATACTATGTACTATGGAACTGAATACCAAATTGTATCAATAATCAATGCATAAAATACATCAAAATGTAATTTGGACTCGAAGAGCCTAAATGTATCTGCACTCTGCACATACATAAGTCAGCATAACTGCTGTTCTTTGTTGTATGTGTCTGATGGTAGGGATGATGATGAATGTAGATGAAGATGAAGGAGCACGACTTGTGAAAACAATAGGGATTTTATTGCGAAAATGGAAATATGGATTGAATCATCCTCTCCTAGTTAGTAAATCACATGAAAAGGCAATAGATGATACTTTGCAAAAGACCAAGTTGGAACTAAAGATATATACATGGGAATATGAGGAGCGGTCAGTATTCATAAAGAAGAAGAAGAAGAAGACTTTAAGAAGTGATGTTGACGATCATGAGTATGTCTATCTATCTATCTATCTATGTATTCTATCCAGCCTTCAGGTCTGACAAAATGGTCATCATCATGAGTATATAATGTTTCACAGCCATTCAGATGCATATGAGCAGTCGACAATACAGACATTATTCATGTACATGTAATCACATATTATAACACTTGGGACCTTTGCATTTTTTCAGTGTCTTCTTCAAATCACTTTACGCTCACTGTCTTTTTCGCCGTTTTAAATACGTACGTTACAGTCTACAGCCCAAGTACAAGTACATGTGTGTATAATGTATTGTATCGATTCTATATTCCAAATGCAACTATAGTAACTACAATCATGTTTATATTTTGTTCTCATGTTAATTAATTGTGAGGTTGGTCAGGTCTCTTAAAATTTCTTGTTGACTAGCTCTGATGCATATTATAATACATGCTAGTTGAAATTCATACAAAGATTCATATTCATCAAATCATGTATCTGTGTATTCTTAATGTTTAAAATGGAATGCATACATATGCATACTACACACTTGAGAAAAATATTTGGGAATAACAATCATGTACAATAATGCTTCCAGGCATTATACATACTGTATACTCTACGGCATAATATACACTTTGCTCTATACTTTAGTGTTAAATCCAATCAAAGTACGAGAACGACAGACAGAGAGAGAGAGAGAGAGAGAGAGAGAGAGAGAGAGAGAGAGAAGTAATAAGATTTGTGGACAGGCCCATATCCCATATTACTTATTTACCATGCCAAAGTTAATCATGTGGCAAAGATACATGGTAGCACAAGAAAAGCTTTAAATATTAACCCTTATGAAAATAGTCGGAAAGTATACATTATACTTTTACAGGTACGCTATGATACATTGTAATATCTATAGAATTATGATTTTGACACTGTTTGTAGATAAGTTCATGCAATTTTCGTGCGTGCAATAAAAACATGTATCCATGCAGATGCAGATGAGTACCTATTATTATTATACAGTACTTATGTACGTACCACATATATGTATTATACACCTATATAACTCTTGGACAAAAAGATGGTAGTTATTCGTAATTGTGTGTGTGTAACTGATTTATTGACCTTTTCTATGTAGTCAACAGATAGCCTTCTATAAGCGCGTACATATGTGAGATTGAATATGATTTTTGGCCGAATCAAATTTTATAATTTATGCGCTGCGATAGCAGAAAAAATAGAGCTGTGCACAGTAAAAATATTATTACACGAAGAACTTTGTTTTCAATCCCGAGGTTCAAAATTTTTTCCTTCCTGTGCACAGCTCTCTCCTCCAAAATTTAGTTCTACGATTCCCGCTAGGTTTGAATTATAAAATTTGATTCGGTCAAAAATCATATTCAATCTCACATATAAGTCCTGACTTGAAGTTATGAGAATGAAAAAGAAAGAGTCTCCTTACTTATAGCCTAAGCAAAAGTCTTCAGTCTCTTGGCTATGGAAGCAACCGACAATCCATGATTAAAATACACATGAAAATATTAGTGTAGTGTGTACAGTGTACACAGTACACATCACATGGTACATGTATAAAATTTCCATGATGCAAGTCTAGAATACCAATACACGATAGACACTTCTCCCAACGCCAGTTCTGGACTTTAGGCTAATCAAAATATGCCGAAAACACTATTAGATTTCTTATCTTGAATTTTATCTATCGCGTTTTCTATGACATTCACCATATACTTCTTTGTCATTTATCATAATAATATTGTAATATGTATTATGTATATCTTGAGTTTTTTTAGGTACATAAAAAGTTGAAATTGTGATGCTTTTGAACAAGTCTCTACGCCATGCAAATTAGATGCACTAGATGAAAAATAAAAAAAATCATCATAAAGTGCTTGAGCTAACATTCCCTATCTTGCTCGACGTTTTGGTCTTTTGGGGATATTTGCCAGAAATATATTCTTAGAATTTTACTAGGGTCAGTTTAATATAATTCTACTGCTGTTACAAGATGTTCAGTATATAAAATGTGACTTGCGCAAGAATTTGTACATGCAAATGGGCAAAGAAGTGGGAAGCCAACTGAATTCTAATGTATAATATAGACTCATCTTTTATTTTACTTATTATACACAAAGACAGATGAAAAAGTATGAATTATGGTTAGCAGTTATAAATTAGCATGAGAAAGAAAGATTGCAAATTTATTATCATAAATGATATACGACGAGAATCTATAGCATAGAATAGAAAATTCGGGAAATAGTATTTTTTCTTTCTTTTTTTCTAGTTTTAGCATCATCACTTCCTCCCCTTGTCTATCTATCTTCAATATACACATATGCTTTTATGTATAGTAACATTAGTTTTTTTTAGTGAAGTGTTCTGGCGTAGTAAATTGAGTATCAGCAAAAGTGATTTACATATTACACACGCATGTTTTACACTGTGTTACGTATATTGTACAAATACGTAGTAAGTAGTAATTCACAATGAATTGAATATTTATTATATAGACTGATCAGGCAGGAAAATCTAAAAAAACTGCTTGTACATGCCTACCTGTAGACTAGAGATAAATATGTGCATAGATGAATGATCAATGGATATAGGAACGAGTACATTGTTCATCTATAAGTATACATTTGTTGAGCTGCTTCTCTCTACGGTGGTTATTAATTGTGTGTGCAATCATCATTCGTCATAAGAGCTCATTAGAAGGTGCACAAGAAACTCTTTACAGAGCAACAAAAGACTCTGAAATTACTCCGTCTCTCTCATTTTACTCTCATCAAAAAATTACTCGGGCTCTTGAAGAAAAAATATCAAATTAGACGAAAGTACAATGTGTATAATATTACTGATGCATACACTATAAACACTCGCTCTGACTTCAATCTTTGCTTTCTGGGTACATACACTGTAGCTTTCCATGAGCTTGAGCATGATACAAAATGTATACAATACCCATTATTAAATGTATTATTGTTCACCGTAGACCATCTACTGTTCCCAAAGCTAGTGAAGAGAGTAACACAAGATAGAAGATAGAAAAGAGGCATGAACAACTACATGATTTTTTGATTTCGTACAAAAATCATGCCGAAATCTTTCACTTTACTTTTAACTTGTATCCTCAAGAAGGAGTATAATATAGAAATTCCCTCTAAATTTTCCATCTTTTTGCTTACTATAGTATCATATACTATTATCATAGTTTCTGGGCTACACAAAAATGTATGCACGTAGTTGAAATTAGGATTGATCATCATATTTAATGATTAATGAATACAAAATACAAAATACACTTGCTTGAAATTACATTACTTCGATGAAATTATGAATCTGAGAGCACATAGTCTGTACTCGAATCAATATTTGACTGCTCACCCCTGCCTCAATATTATTCTACTTCGCATAAAATCAAAACATGAATGATTAAAAAAAATTAACAGACAGATTTTATGCACATTTTTTAGAAGAAAAAACGTTTTGTTTTTCGATTTTAGAAAGCCTTGCTTTTCATTTTCAGTTTGCCCCTTGAACAAAAAACCGGCAAAGTAGTTCAAATTTTTTTAAAAATTAATTGTGTTTTGGAAATTTTAGACTTTTCACTATCTTTTGATAAGTTTTTGATTTTTAGATTTATTTAATGTCGACAAAACTGTTTTACACAAAGCGAAGAAAGAAGAAAGACCAAAGAAAGTAAAACGAGTTTCTCCAATAGTATCATTTAGTCTTTGTGTTTTTAGTTCCAAAAAAATGCATTTTGATTTTTTCCATTTTAGACTAAAATTTTTAGTAATAACTTTTAATATTTTAGTTTTAAAACATGTTTGCAAACATTAAAGTGCATTTAAGATATGGTGCAGTGTTTTAATATTAAAATGGTGATATCTCGGTTTTTATTATTAAAATGTGATAATTCGGTGAATAGTGAATTAATACATAGTGAAGTAATTTATTTTTTGTTTGTTTCTTTCTTTTGTGTTAGAGGTCTATTAGAGGTCTTGAACGAATTTAAAATTGATCAAAGATACAAATCTAATAATCAACACAAGTATTTCATTATAGATAATAATAAAATATTATTATTGTTATAGTGTACACATCATCTAACCTGAAGTTCAAAAAAGTTATCAAAAAGGTCATATAAGAGACTCCAAATCGGAAGAAATTACTCTGTTTCGGTAAGTAACATTATCTTTTACAACTTTTACTATTACATAGTACATAATGGACCATGTTCGTTGAGACCATTGAGTTTATCATTTAAGTTTCTTTACTATACGTAAAAGTTGGACAAAAGTACACTCACTTTTTACATGTTGTGTATGTTGTGTACTTTAAACAAACCACGAGTAGTGAGGGGTAATGAAATTAATACTGAGATTTTTAGAAACTGAGGAGTTAAAAATGTTAATTTAATTACCATGAAAAAATAATTCAAAACTCACTATACATGCTTGCATAATATCTTGAGAGAAACAGAGGCAAAAAGAGAGAGGTTTAGATAGAGAGAAAGGTAAACTTTTGAAGTTTGCAAACAACCCCGACATTTAGGTATCACGATAATTATTTTTTTCAAGCTTTGTCATGAACAGCAAACAAACCAAAAAGTCAGCAGGTCTTCTTTTTCTTTCATTCCTTTTCCCTTCTTACTTGTAAATGGATAGATACTAGATACATGTATATCCATTATTCGGTATCTCGTGTGCAAGTAGTATACAATAAACGATGTATTACGTATTATACATGCCTGGTAAATGGTAACTAATGTAGCTGTAGCTAATAGGCAGATAAAAACTTCCAATGAATATTTTATCAGAAGCCGAAATCTTCAACTTTTATAACTTCTCTGACGAGGCAACATACAGAATCTAGTATAATAATAATAGTAGTAATGCAGTAATATGTCTTACAATTTACAATATAATATGCATATTATATAACAACAACAGTCAACCAATAATATTTTCATATGTCTTCCATCATTCTGCTGTAATAATATTCCTTCAGTTTTCATTGTATCTACAATGTACGTTGAACATCCTTCCGTACGTGATACAGGTACATATGGACATATTTTTCCCTTTTTTCTTCAAGTTTTATCCAAGATGCACATGAAGAAAGAAGAATAACAAGAAAGAGTAGAAAAGGGATAGAAAAATTATACATGTGTATGATTAAACGAGAAAAATTATCTTGGAATAATAAAATATCCTGCTGAAAATACATAACATAATAATGAAAACATTTGTCTCCCTCTTATTAGATTTAATGATCAAACAGTAATAGGTACTAAGGATGGGTGAGTTGAGTACTGAGTATATTCAAATTTTCTTTACATCTGAGTATAGAATACCTGTGTACTTTCCGTATAGTTTTCCCGTCACTGCGGTTCCGGTTGATAAAACAAGACAGGAGTTAAACTGAGAGAGCTTTTAAGATGTTTTTTAGGAAAACAGGATGAATTGAGAGAGTGATGGGTGATAAGAAGATCCATCATCATTACTAAGCAAGCACGTTTTTAAATTCTCAGTAATCGTTTATGTAAATGTTTTAACCGTTAAATTATCATTATTTCTCTATTACTTTCTTTCTTAAGCCTCGTTTTTTGATTTCATGATATGTTCAAACTATTGAATTTGTATGGATAAAATTGTGCAAGTAAATTTGTGTTGACTTTTTGTCCACGTATTTAGTTTTTGCACGTAAAAAATGTAGGAAGGCACGATAGACTATTAATAATCCTATAATTCAAACGTGTATTTAGCCATGGTCCAAGTCTAATTGACGAATTATTGTCAAATTTGAAAAGACATACATAAATGTTTTTTACTTTTGGATCCCTTTTATAAACTTTTTATCATAAAAATCCTTATTTTATACACACTCGTATACTTAAGGTGATAAAATCTTAATAATTTCGAATTTATCCACTCAATATAAGATATTTACAGGCACAGAAATGAAACGTGAAAAAATGGTCGGTGGGCGTGCATTTGTGAAGTACCGTACAATAGTTACGTCCAACAGACTTTTGTATTTTTTGAACCCACCACTCATGTATAAACAACAGGGGAAAAAACCTGTAAAAATGCATATGGGGGTTTTCGACTATGCCAAATCCGGATCCAATCTCCATTTCATGAAAATCCGAATTTTTCACACCGAATTCGATGATCAATAAGCAATTTTCATGGAATAGCTGGTGTACGCATCAAATCTCATGTTTACTAAAGTTTTATTGGGCTTTTATTTTTTTAATTTACGCTTACAACATATTGCTATTATTATTTACAAAACGAGTTTTCAAAGGAAAAATAATCCAACTTGCC
>JAQGBI010000057.1:0-37856 GCA_034698325.1 Sminthurinus elegans | reverse complement strand
ACTAATGAAGTCCTTTATGATAAAGTTAGTTTAGAAACCAGTACATAGGTGGCGAACGGTTTTAAAGGAATATCTGTGTATCGAATTTTCTGCTTAAAGCAGAATCTGAGAGGCCTTAATTATGAGTTAAAAAAATTCAGGTAGACAATCTGACTTTCTATATATACTAAAATGCACTATAGTTTATACCCTTTATCGCTCAAAGTACTTTAACAGTACTTTAGTCCTACATTACATTAAAAAATTACATCACTCAAGAAGAACAAACCATGTCTATATGTATATATGTAGCATATAAAGTTTATATTTAATGAATGTAATATCCATATCGCGTACTAGTTAACAAAACTCTATAATATTATTATAAAAGTTAAGATTTTAATAAATGCCGCTCGATGAAAAAATGCATCATTACTGTATTTTACAGTATATTATAAAGTCTTCAATATAATTACTTTAGAACTATACGCATAGATTATATGTATCTTAAGTATCAAGACGTTATTGTTCCATGGTTTCATTCATCAATTTGGTTCATTCCATTGTATTAGAATGATAACAATATTAGGTAGAGTAGGAAGTTTTACAGAAAAAATAGATTCGTTACATTATCATTTATAATATAATGTATATGTGGAGTAGTCCAAAAACTTATTAATAATGTATTATATTATACTATATATTATAATAGAGTAGTAGTACAGTACTAAATATTAGTTATTATAGATTAGTAATGTCATTTTTCAAAAACAAACTGTTTTAGTATTAGTTATAGTCTTTTCTGAAGAGTTTCTTTGAAAAATAACCAGCTTTTTTCTGAATGCTATTCAATGAAATGATTTCATGCTAGCTAATTTCTCTAAATTTTATTAGAGGATTATTTTGCAAGAAATGCACTTTTCTATACTTAAAAATGCTTAATCGTTTTTTCTTTACTTTTTTTACTACTTGCTGGCTGTGTCAGCCATCCCCTCTCTTTGCTAACTGTACACGTATTAATGTGTACAATTTTTCAAGAACAATTTGGTCAACTGTATACTTAATACTATTTAAACCATCTGTATTAAACCTCTGTTTTCCCTTTAGTAGCATTTTATAACGATTATTATTTAGTTTTTGTGGTTTGTGCTTCAACATTTTATATCTTGCAACATCAGGCGAAGGTCTAGAGATGTACAGTCCATGAAAGGCTACTCGGTTACTGAAATCATCATCTTCAGCTCCCCATCCCCTACACGTAAATAAATGTCAATAATGAGTGATAAGTAAAATAATTGTTGAATAGCATGTCAAATTATGTGATATGTGACCTTAAATCGAATTAACTACTGCAAGTACAAATAAAATACATCATAATAATATAAAATAATTACCAAAATACATTGGAGAATCCATTGACTTTTTTAAAATGTTCAGTTCTTAGGGCAGAGATTCCTCCAAAGAGAGTTTTATATGGCAATTGATATTTCATTTTGTCGATTGCAACACTCATATGTCTTGGTTGAATAGGACAATCATACCTGTATTGTAAGAATAGAAAGGGAATCAAAATACATGGATAACTCTCAGACATTAATTAAAATTCACAAATTAATAAAAAATAGCACAGATTATACATTTTTTTGATAGCATACTATATACTACCATTACAATAATGCTTACAATGTAGATAAACAATTTTTTTTTAAAAACTTACATATTGTGGTCATTTTCTGGAACTAAATCAACATCATGAAATATGAAGCAACTGTAATTAAAGCGTTTCATGGCCTCTAAATATCCTACATTGAACCTGTAAATGTTTAAAGAAATGAAATAAATAAATAAAATTATTATTGTTACACAACAAAACATGCAAAAACATTGTGTATACATTATACATGAAACCAAAATAAATCATAACATTTATTATAGTTTAGAGATAAATAAAAAATACACTTACAGCATAGCCCTGTTAAATGGATCCGAACCTGCTTGTTCTGAAATTCGAAATTTATATATATTAGAAGACGATGTCATAAAAAAGTTTTGTATGTATTATATGTAGAAATATATATCTATATTACAATAATTACCTATGACATAGATATTATACTCGAGCATTTGTCTTTTTAAAATGGGATGAAGATTATACTGTAAGAAATATAGCACACATAAATTTTTTTACACAAACAATACCAACTATATAGTAAGTAAGCTAGAGTATTTTTGGTACATAATATAATTAAAATTCCATTTGGATTTTGATAAAATGGCTTACCAAAAATATTCGTAGATGTTCTTGTCTATCACGGAAGGGCAAAATGATGGCAACTTTGTCTTTTGATTTACAATTTGATGGTTTATAATGTCCACCAAGTTCCATTTCAGGATGCAGTTTTGAAATCTCTGCAAGAGTCGGCGGAGCCTCAACTTCCACTTTTAAAAATCCAAGTAATGTTGGAGGTGGATTTGGACAAAATTGATGACTTATACTCGTATTATTGCTGTAGACTGTCGCTGTAATAGTCGTAGTGCGATTTTTTGTATTTGTATCATTACTTTTTGCTAATGCTATTGAAGAATTGTTAGTAATTAGAGTAGTAGTAGAAGAAGATGAAGAAATTTTATTTGTTGAATTTAGTACTGTTAGACTAGATGTAGATGAATTACTTCGATCATTGTTGTCACTTTTCGTATTAGTTGTAGGATTATGGCCTGTTGCCATTGTGTTTGTAACATAGTTTTTAACTATATTTCCCTTATTAACTTTGTCTTCATCATCATTATGTTTACTACTGTAATTATTTATACCTATATCTTGTATATCTGGTTCTCTCATAGAATCTCTTTCGTTTAGAGTCTTAATGAAAAATAATGACGCCAATGGGCGATCATTCTTTTTTGTTTGGCTTGGTATAACGCTAGATATTTTATTGAAATAGAAATACTGAATACTGATAATAACTATAAATACAATTATTATTCTGTACCATATACGTAAATTTGAATTCGCCATAATATCGAACAAAAATAATAGGATAGGAAAAAAAGTTTATGCTTAATATTTAATTACTTATAACTTTTCTTTAGTAGAACGATAACACTTACAATACTTAAATTATTACTATTAGTATTTGTATAAGTCGTCAGGTATGGACTAGAGCATATCTCATTTTTCATCATTAAAAATTTCTCTGGAAATTGGCTAGAAGTTTATGAGAAATATCGACTTTTTCCAAGCAACATTTGGCCATTATACATACATAATAGCTAAAACGTTGGCAATTGATATAATTTCATGTAGTTACTCCACTTTTAACTCTTATCCTCCTATCTACATTACATAATAATAATAATAATAATACTTTTTTTGTAAATCACATTTTAATTTACAGTGTAACGAATCTTAACGAAATAAATCTTTTTTCCTTTGTTCATGTTTTTGTAGAGTAAAACAAAACAAATAGCACAAGATAGTCATACACAAGTTAAGTAAAGTATAATATGATATTATAAACTTTACCAAATGCAATTGTATTGTTTAATTATACTATAACCTTTGATTTTTTTGAATTCAATACAACAAAAAGTTTAGATTACTTATGTATTTGAATCCGAATAATCTTGAAGAATATTACTAAAAAATATTTACTTATTTATATGAGTATCTATATACATATATATATTATGTATACCCAAGAATCTATTAAATAATACAAAAAAAGTTTTCACTCATATTCTGTACTGGGATTAGCGGTCTTCATCATTCATTGCAATTATTTGACATCATTTTATAGTTGTTTTTTAATCCTTTGGTCTCAGAATATGTTACACATTTCACTTTTTAGTCTTTTATCTGATACACGTAATCTAAATGACTTTATGTCTTAGGAACAAGTTCACTGTTGTTTAACAATTATATGGTAAAAACTTTCACTGCTTTCACTTCACATAATCCATGAGAAACGTTCCGTGCCGTGTGTAGTTTCGATTCATATTAATGAATTCCAAGACTTCCTAAAAGGACAAAAACAAAATCCATTACAAAAGTACACACATAATATACATACACTTATTAAGCAAGTAACAAGGAAAAGGAACCTGGCTATATCGTGTACTTTTGTCTTTTTACTTTTATTATACTAGTGGTGAAAAAAGGAATAGAATAAAAACTTCGTTGAAGAAAGATTATCTGTCACTTTACACATATGAGCTGGAAATATTCTTCATCTCTGTATTTCTTGTTCTAAATATGTCTCCGCGTGCCATGGATGTCAAACACGAATGTGTAGGATTGTCTAATCTATAATATAATATAATAGACAATAAAGTAAAACAGATTGTTGAATAAATTAGTACTGTATGTACAACGAAATGTTGGACTATAATATGGATTATTTATATTTTTCATGACTTCTATAATAATATAATGCATAATATATACTTTTGTACAACTTGCGGTATTGTGAATTTTGTACCATATTCTCATGAAAAATATGTATATAAAGAGGGGTTAAATGTCCACCCACTGTATTATTATTTATATGTGTATTTTATGTCTCTCATACATGTATGTATTATACTGCCCAGCTGAAATATTTCTGTGTCTATTAATTATTATTAATACCTTTATTCTATTTCCTCATATAAAATACGTAACATGTACACAATAAATTGTATATTGAATAATATGCAGTATGTATAAAACTCGCAGATGTATATTATTTATCAAGACATGCTGCAAGAAAAAAAAAACTCTACTAATACAACATGAATCCTATTAACTAGAAACTCGTCGCGTTCCATGTATAAATATTCTATCTTTTACTATGCATAGTATTTCATTTGCCGCACCAACATTTTAGATGCATTGTACATGTTTATTTTACATTCAAATCAGATAAAAAAAGTAATAACTCGTAAGAAACAATAATAATGCAAAAACATGTCTTGTTTACACATTTTATGTACACCATGTCTAGATGTCTAATATACACAAAAGAGAGTTTTGTCTCCGACTATGTTTTGTACATATTTTATACGACATATTGCAATTAAGCCTTTCGACATACACTTTTTGTGGTCAGAGACTTTTTTTGATTTTTTGATCCGGAAACTACAATAAATTTATCAACACTTTCCCCGGTTTAGCATAGTTTAATATAATTTCCTCAAAGATTTCAGTTATGTGTATATAGTGCTTATCACTTATCACTTTTATTTTCTATCGAAACTGGAGTCCAAAAAACATTATTTTATTTGGTTAATCGATTACCTACGACACTTGGGCAAGTATGAATTCATTCATTCATTGTTTATTTAGGGTTCATTTTAAGCTTAAGACTAAAGCTTAAGAGTAAAGTCTAATGTACCTAATACATGTTGCATACATTATAGTTATATGAACCAACCTTTACTTTATATTCATGTGCATGAACGTATGTATGATGTTCTTCTTCTTTTTTGTGACATAAAATTATAATATATTATGAAAATAATGAAAATAATGAAAAGGAGTGTTAACATTACCGGAAACTTTTACTCGAACTTTCCCATAATATATGTGTCCATGTTTTTGGAAGGTCCTTTTACTGAGAAATCTCTTTGATGTCTTGTATTATATATCACTTGAAACCTCAAAATTCTTCTTTCACCTTTTATCACCATTCACCACAGTATATACTACAATGTTGTTCCAATTTCATAATATCTTTTGTCTGTCATTCGTAATTTGTAATCTCAATGTTCGAATTTGAATTGGTAGACTATTGTTTACTTGAAGATTCAGTTTTACTTTTGAATCTATGTAGTTCGGGTCGATATTTATTAAGTATCATTTTGATGTATATATAATTTACTTATTGATTGAATACATATACATAAATGCTCTGTATGTTGATACTATATTTTTAGTGGTTAGTAAGAACTAAGAATGGAGATCTACTAAATATATTATGATTAATAAAGTAGTTTTAAGTGTAATTTGCGTCTTTTGGAAGACTTTTTCGTCAAAGGAAGTTATACTTATAAGTACTTATTCGTCTCATTAAAAACACACTTACAATGATTGTATACTAAAATTCTCGATATTATCAGTCTATCAAGACATAATATGTATTAAATTATATGTTAATAAATACATAACCTTTACAACAACAAATGTTTTTTTTTCTCCAGTAATATAATAAATTACACTATCTATAAGTTACTTAACATTCAAAACTGATAAGCAAACCAAACACTATATGAAGAACTTGGCAATAAGTACAGAAAAAGTACTGTTTGTTAATGTATAATTTCTTGAGAATTTTGTATAATAGATATTATATATTTACCAATCTATCTTGAAAGTAGTACTTTCAAAGTACACAGGATCAAGGTCGATTACACTAGTAAATCTCGCACATAATTTATATAAAATAAGTATGTATAACAATAGTAATAATTATTATTACATTAATATTAATACTATACTAATAATAATTATAACATCCAATAGTGGGAGATGTAAGCACGTTAGTTGAACCTCATTCTTAAAATGGGATTTCAATTTTCAGGAAAAATAACAAAAAATTATACACACGTACGTTTAATTATATTTGAGGGAATTACTCCCCCTCATCTTATTCAGAAGTTTTAAGTTATACTTTAATGTATAGATAATAAATGGGGGAGAAAACTGGAAATGACAAAATTGAATGATTATAACAAATTTTAAATGTCCAAATATATAATATTATGTACTTAAATTTTTTATAGATATAACAGGTAACAACAGTCCACCTCCTTACTTCTTTTACGAGAAGAAAGTATAACAATAATGATTGATAGATAAAAACATTAATCACATACAGAATCAAACAAACGATTATTATATAATAATATAGGCCATTTACACACGACGATCAATGTTTTTATTTACACATTTAAATATAAGTGAATGTGTGTGGGTATGAAGACTGTGATTTGGAAAAACGAAAGTATTTTTTTTTATAGATATTTAACAATAACTAGACACCCTAAAATTTCTTTCCAATCTCACAAAAGTAACATTTAACTATACAACTTAATTACTATTATCCTATATAACTTGAGCTAAACTGATTCCTATTTGTTTTGTATCACTTTTACTTTTTTTATTTATTTAATTACTTTCTGCTCGTATTTTTTTATATTACAACTAAAATCGCTAAAATTTCAAACTTGTTTTGCCGCAAAAAAATCCTCGAGAAAGTCAGGAATCCTGACTTGAGACAACTGCGGATATGCATATTTTTACGTTTGGCAGTCCTTATATTATACTGTGGTTATTTTTGGCAAAATCCGTAATTCATCAAACCGTGTTTTTTATATATAGGTTTGATGTGATTCACGTAAATAAAGTACAATGTACAGATATATCTGTACGTATACACAATACATGACTCCTAAGTTAGGAGTCATGTATTGTGTCCTAAGTTAGGAGTCCTAACCCATCTAATTAATCATTATTCTATATATATACGACACATATATGACACTGAATGGAAACATATGACTTATTACGTATATAGGTACCATGAATTTAAATAACCAAAATTGCTATATATGTTTGGTTTGTTAGTAAAGTCAAGAAAGTGTTCTAAAACTGACACATTTTTCATTACAGATGGTATTTTTTCTTTATGCATCTTTCCTACTTTACCTATAGTTAGTATAACCTATAGTCAAAATTAAAGAGTTTTTGGTTAGTTGTTATTAGTTTTTACATTTTGCAAACCAAACAACGGAGAACCCAAAAATGCATACTCTGTGTCACACTAGTTAGTTACCAAACTAAAATCAAAGTGTTTTTGATGTATATCCTCACTCCTCTACACTCTATACACAAACGATTTCATTTACTAGTGACTAGTGCTAGTGCTTAGGAAAAATTTCCATTATTTTATCAGTTATAAAAAGTTCACTTGCCATGTGCTTAGCATTTAGCATTTAGCATGGTACTGTAATTAATTTCACTAGTTTTAGGTTATTTCTAACTCAAATTATCCGTTGTACACTTATAACTTGTCATATTCATACAAGAACAAATTCATCATGTATGCAAAAATGAATTATGAAAGCGGAGCTAGACGGTAAAATATGTTTCATTTTATACTATTACTCTCTTCATTCAATTGCTCATACACAATATAGAATACAGAATTTAAAAAAAAAAGCATACAGCATATAATACTAACCTACAGGCCTTAAAATAAGCTTCTTCTTAGGTACTCAGGAGGGGGATGTTGCAATGGAACGGATACAAATACATTTACATCCAGATCCAGGCCAATGCATCGAAATCCTCCACATCCTCGCTACTGCGACACTATTCCCCCGGGTAAATTTTATTGGCATTAAGGAATTTCCCTGTTTGCTTTCGGAGCATACATATTGCGATGTACTTGGTTTACATTTTAAATTTTATATTAGTATAATATGTAATGTATAGTTAGATGCTCCATAATGATAATTATTTTATTGCCTATATTGTTGTAAACAGCGGAAGCCAACCCCGAGATGATTGGAGAAATTATAAGAGATTTACATTGTGTCTTTGAAAAAACTTATGGACGAAAAGCAAATGTTGAAGCTCGATTTCGTGATTTAGCTGTAAGCCTATACATATTATATTGTAGTATTTACTGTGTGCCCACAAAATATTACACTTATATTTCTTATTTCATTTTTTCACATTTTTTCATAACTACTATATATTACATAGTCTGAAGTAGAGGAGCTTAAAGATGACCTAGCATGCTGTGAATGTTGCAAAGAAGAATTGGAAAATGAACTTATCAAATTACATCCAGAGTTAAAAGCACTTCAGTTTGCTTTAGAGGAGGAAATACAAAAACGAGCATGTTTAGAAAGTATTATTAATCAATTACGGGCACAATTGGCTCGTGCAGATGCAATGTTAGATGCAGATAGTAGAGACAAATCTGCAATGCAAGGTACTTAAATATTAAATTTATAATGTATACTCATGAATCAACTGTAGTGTATATTATATTATGCATTATCAGAATGCAAAATATAAAATGTTACTCTACTTTTCTATTTTCTTCTTATTCAAACACATATTATGTATGTGTATGAATATTACCTGTTGTACTGTATATAGTGTATACGTATATTATATATAATAATACATAATCTGTACAACAATGTACACATCTTGAGGCTCATATTATTAGGTCGTATAAGAGATTTGGAAGCACAACTGAGTAAACTCCAGGATATTATTGATTGTTTAACTAGTGAAAAAGAGGATTTAACACGAAATGTTCGTCAATTTGATGAGTACAAAGTACGTCAAGATGATTCTACAAATATGTGTGGTCAAAGAATGGAGCAACTAGAAGATGCACTTGTCACATGCTGTAAAGGAAATGAAGAATTACAAAAGGAAATTATTGCTTTATCCAGAGAACGAGACTGTCTCATTGCAGCTTTAGAAGAATGTCACAAGGAAAAAGAACGTATGCTTGAAGATTTTGAAAAACAAAGAAGAGCATGGATGGATGAACGTGATAGATTAGAACAAACAATTTCGGATCTAAGAAAAGCTGTGGAATGTTTAACTGCACAAAATCAAGAAATTTGTGATAAAATGCGAGAAGTTGTTAGTGCTCATCATCGGGAAATGGATAATTTGAAAGTAGAAGCAAGTAAATATAAAAAATTATATGAACAAGAAAAATCAGCAAGAGAAAAAGCTGAGGAGGGATTGAGAAAATGTCACGAACAAAGTAAAAAATATCAACAACAACTAATGGAACGACAAAATGATCCAACAACAACTAATAGTAATAATAATAATACATCCAATAGTGGTTATATAAAATCATCATCATTTCGACCTATGAATGCTCAAAATCCATGTGCTGAGATATTAGCAAGAATTAATGGAAGACATTGGGGAGGAAATGGAGGTGGTGGAGGTTGTGGGGGTGGAAGTTTTGGAACTGGCACATCATCATATGGAAATCATTCAAGTACTGGGAATAACACTACTAGTAACAATAATCAGGGAAATAATAGTACATCATCACAAAAGGGAGGAACTAGTACTAGTAAATCCTATACGGTAATTAGTATATTATATAGTTTTCACTGTAGTTACTTACCTGAATCTATATTGAATAACATAGAATTTAGTAACATTTCTTTTAGAAATTTAAATCCATACAAATGTACCGTTGTTTTATTTTTCATATATATGATAGATTTCCAAGTTACAAGATCAACTTAAAGTCTCAAATGATACAGCTCTTGAACAAGAAAAGAAACTAAAAAGTTTGGAGAATGAAATAAAAGAATTAAAAATGAAGATACATGTCCCTATGAATCCTTCTCAGGATTCTCTGGAAGAAGATAGTCTACTTAAAGAAGATGATAGCATTACAAATTCAACAACTACAAATAACATTAATACTAATGATAGTGACAAAAGTACAGATGAAAATACAAAGGAACTTCAAAGACGATTTGAGGAAGAACGACAAAAGAGAAAACAATTAGAAATTGATTTGAAAGCTACTCAGAGGCAAGTTGAGACTGAAATGCAACTTAAAGATGAACTTGAGCAACAACTGATTACACAAATGAAAACTGAAGATCGTGTGGATTTAATTAGAGTGAGTATATTTTGTTTTCTGTTTTCAGTTGATTGAATTGAGATTCTATGTTTCCAATTTACTACTTCACATTATACATTTTATGATTGTCTTATCGTTTCATTTTTTTCTTTTTCTTTCAATAATAAAGTTACAACATCTCGAAGAAAAACTGAAAAATTCAGAAAATATTCGTATTAGCAATGAAGAAACGACTACGGAATTGGAAGAAAAGTTGAGACGCCTCCAAAAGGAATTGAATAAAGTCACTGCTGAGAGAAAAACTCTAGAGGATGAATTGGAAGTGGCAAACAAAAAAACTTTATCATTAGAAGAGGTTATTGAGAAAGAACAACGATCTAGATTAAAAATCCAAGAGGATCTGGATAAGGCTGAAGAAATTATACGAACTGAAATTAAAGACAAAGAATCTTTGAAAGAACGTGTTACTACCCTTGAAATTAATAATAACAACCTAGAACAAAATCAAGTAAGCATTATAATATTATGTTAATAGAAAATGCGTAAAATGCATGTTACTTATGCATAAGAATCCTATAAAACTTGCTTGCAAAGCTTCAAACTCAATATATATTTTTTTATACTCCAATATATATTTATGTGTTCAGGATCAAATAACAAATAAGAATAATTATTATTACTTATTACCAATGAATGATAAGTAAATTGTAATATGTATATATGCATTATGTAATTTTTTTTTACCTGTATGATATAGACAGAATTATTAGAACTACGAGAAAAATTACGGCAGCAAGAAAAATATAAAATCCGTACTGAAGAACTAAAAGCCAAACTGGAAAAGGCTGAAGAGAATAAATTAAAAGCTGAAGAACTTTTTGAAAAGCTTAAACTAGCTGAAGGAACAAAAGCTCAATTAAAACTATTTCAAGAAAAAATTGATAATGACAAAATTAAATTCAAAGAACTGGGAAAATTATTAGAAGTAGCAGAAAAGGATAAACTAGAACTTGAAGAAATTCGTAAACAACTGAAAGAGGCTGAAAATTATAAAAAAGAAGCTGAAGAATTAAAATTAAAATATGAAAAGCAAGCAGAAAATGATAAACTTTATCTAGTACAACTTGAAAATCAATTAGAAGAAATAAAAAGGTATAAAGGACAAGTCGAACAACTTCAAAAACAATTTACACAACAAGTAGAACAGGATAAACTTGAGATTGAACAACTTCATGATCAAGTAGATCAATTACAAAAATACAAGTTGGAAGCTCATGATATGAAAATAAAGTTGGAAAATGCAGAGTTGAAAAAGTCTGAAATTGAACATTTACGAGAAATGTTAAAAAAATCAGATTCGGATAAATTAAAAATAGATCAATTACAATCTCAATTGGAAATTGCTCAAAAGAAATACATAGATACTGATGAATTGAGAAAACAATTGAAAAAGGCACAAGAACAAAATGTTTCTAATATAGAAACACTAAAAAGTTATAAGGAGAGACTCGAAACATTGGAACCACAGTTGGAAGAACTTGCCCAAGATCGTCGTGAAATACAAATTAGATTAGAAGCAGTGATTGAAGAAAATACAAGATGGAAACAAGCTGTAGAAGAAGAAAGAGTTTCTTGTGATGTGGTTCAACGGGAATTAAGAGATGTTCATAAAATGTGGGAGACTGAAGTTAAAGCAAAAGGATTACTTGCTGAAAAAATTGCAAAATATGAACGTACTAATAGTGTTACAGAGTCTAAAACAAAACAAGAAGCAGAATATTTAGAAAGAGTTAAAGAGAAAGCACGTCAATTAAAAACTGAACTCAAAGCAGAGAGAGAATTGTCAAATAAATTAAAACTTAAAGTACAATTACTAAAAGAACAATGTAGAGTAGCAAGAGATCAATTACAAGAAATGGCTAATGATCCTCGAGCTGTTCAATTAACTGCTTATATTGAAACACAAAAGGCTGAACATGACAAAATTTTACAACAAATAGGACAACAAAAACTTGTACTTGAGAATGAAGTTAAAGAATTAAAACAACTCCAAGAAAAAAAGAAAGTTGAAAATGTACAACATCGAGAATCTATTGAAAAATTAATGGAAGCCAAAGAAAGACTAGAAACTGAAATGTTACAAATTAAAACTCTTGTAAATAAACGTTACGTTGAAAAGTCTGTATTAGATGCCATTAGAAAGGAGTATGAAGCCAATATTACGGCATTAAAAAGTAAATTTGAAACACAACATGAACAAGAACTTTCTACAAAACTTAATCAAATTGGAGCTATATTAGATACTCAAAATAGAGATCGCGTTTTACTCGACACGGTGAGAAATGTAAATGAGACAACTTTGCGTTCTGAATTTAATTCAATGGTTAAACATATGAAACTTGACATTGAACGGCTAAATAGTCTCCTTAAAGGTACATAAACATTATATTATACATTGTATTACATTTCAATGAAATGATTCCCGTGCACACAATTCTTTATAATGTACAATGTACACATATTCTATCTATTAACATGAAAGAGTACAAAAACTGCAAATGATGTGTGTCAATGATAATATGCACAGTCACTTGTGTTACGTATTACATATTATAATATATATTTATTCTTATCATACAAAAGTAAACATAATAATAATCATTATTTTCCTAGCTCGAGAAGAAGAAATCGCTTCCCTGCGTACATGTGTAGGTAAATTTAAGGATAAGGTTACACTAGAAGCTGAAGAAAAGAATGAACTCATAAGAAAACTTCAAAGGATATCCTCTAGTCAAGAAACTAATGTTAATAACAATAATCAATGAAAAGTATATGTTATGGCAGCTCTCTCTCGCTCACTCTAGCTTTATCTTTTTACATTTGGTAATTTGTGTTTCTTTTTTTTCTCGCACATGACCCGATCAGAATAGATATAACATACTTATCATGTCATTTATGCTATTCTATACTATTGTTCAAAGTTATTTTATTAATGATGAAAAAAGAACTAATATTATATATTATATGTGTAATGTGTACATACTTGAATGCTACAAAAACTGCAAATAACCAAAACGCTAGGACTAGAATAAAGAATAAATACCACACTATTAAAAATGAAAACAAGATAATATTTTAGTCTCTTTTTTTTAAATTTCTTTTTACTTAAAAATGAAATTATGCACTCCTTTTTTATTCTTGTGTTTGTTAAACTCTGTATTACATCATAATATTGATATTATACTGTATAAACAGATATTTTGTTTTAATCTTTAAAAATGTAAATGAATATACTTCATATACGTTCATAAAATATAAAGTACATGTACTTAGGATAAAATTATAATATTCTGATCCATCTCAATTTCTTCATATTTTAAATGTTTTATGAATATCAAATAATATCAAGCCATACAATACATCTACATATTAAATATATATATTATTATAAGAATTCCTTCTGAACATGTAAGTAAAAATTATATTATGGAGTATTTTTCATTCATTTTGTAATACATATAATGGATGAAAATTAGTAAAAGTAATGTCGCAGGTAATAATAATATAATGATATTCGTACTTTACTACAATAAAATTATTATTGTTAAATATTCAAATTATATACATTATATACATATATATACACATACAAAATTCAAAGAACAGGAATACATATCATACAAATATGCTATACAAAAAAAAGTCATTTAAATAATATATTATAGATACTTACTAATCACTATTTGAATTAGAAGCATCATCTTTTTCACCCGATGGGGAGCCCTTCCCTGTGTCACTACCCTCTTCATCAGAATCCTTTAGTCGTTTTGGACCAGTTTTCTTTTTAACAACGTCTTCATCATTATCGTCATCTTCATCTGAGGAATAGATATTAGTACGTAATTTAGCTGATTTTTTGTAGGTATTTTTAATAGCTGATAAACTGATTGCGTTATCCTCATCTGAAAATTCATCATTATCATAACGATCGGGCTCCAAATATGAGGATGTAAGTCCCCTAGAAGTAACTCTTTCTCGAACTCTCTTTTGTTTGTTTTCTCTTCGGACGGACGCACGGAGTTTATCTTCTTCCCTTTTAATCATTGAGGATCTTTGAGCTTCTGGATCAAGACCAACAGTTGATAATACTTTAATTCCACTTGTTTTATTAGAACGATCAGCCAGAGAAATTGTCATTTTTCTATGTGTAAAGGATTCTGTAGAGTGAGGTCGGAATGTTAATTTATCCCGGAATACTTTTTGTCCTTGAAGACCTGTACCTTGCCTGATGAAGAGATGATTATGATCACCCTAAAATTATTTATACGTTTAACAAGAAAACAAAACACGTTCAAATTTTTAAACAATGTATTTAGCTAAGAAAAGGAAAATCATTATGTTATGTATACATGTCATACATGATATATTTGAATGAATGAATATTTATTTGATATGGGTAGGCACCCTCTCAACTCACATGATATATTTAATATATTATTATTATTATTATTAGACCAACCTGAAGTGGTTGTTTATGAACATTGAAAATTTCATTTCCTAAATGAAGACTTAATGAACCATCAGACCATTTAACAAATCTTGCATTTGATTCTTTAACAAAAATTCCTTTATCATTAAATTTCTCTCTCCAACGTATGGTATTTTCAACTTTTAATTTTAAACGAGCTCTTCCTTCTTCATCTAAAGTTTCTTCATCATCAATTTCATCTTCATATGTATTTGGATCAAATGGACGTGTTTCCACAGAAAGAAAATTTGGTAATTTGACAAAGTAAATCCCTTTTCCAAGATCAGTAGTTATCTTTGGAACTATAATATAATATTACAACAACAAAAAAAAATGTGCACATGAATATTGTATAGCATATAGTTTTTGTTGTTTCTTTTTTAGTTTATAATAATAATTATTATTCCAATTCACACCCAAGCAACAACAGTTAACTATTCAAATTTTTATTATAAATCATTATAAATTTAATATAATCATAATAATACTATAATAGTACATACTTTCAACATCGATTCTAGTTTCAGGTAAAGGCTCCTCATCAACCTATTATTATAGATTAATAAATTCACTAGTTACATCATGGTGTTACTTTAACATTTTTTTAAACACTAATGTTAAAAAAAATAAAATTTCAATAAAAAAAAAGAGTTGTATTTATTAATTTCAAATACATTATAATTTTTACTGTATTATATTATGACACGTATAATAATTTATCAAGTATGTTTACAAAAAAAAAAGAAAAAGCAAATCTACCTCCATTGTTTCGTCTTCATTTCGAGGACTTTTTCTTTCATCATCATCATCATCATCATCTGACTTTAGATCTGGTTTTCCTCCCATCTCTGTATCAGATTTATCTGATTTGTCTGATTTATTATCATTATCAACTTTAGATTTATTACCCTCGCCTTCCGAGTCATCGTCTTCATCACTCATCACACCAAAAAGTTGTGCATGATCAGTTGATTTTTCATTTATAGTTTCAGTAGTGGTAATAGCTGTTCCTGCATCTGAACCAACTGAACGTGAGCGAGATCTGGATTTTGATCTAAATTTATATACATATATGTATAAAAATTGTAATTATTATTGAAAAAAAAAATAAGTCTAATAATAATTACTACTACATACTATTATTTATTACTCTTGCTTAGTTATTATTTATTTAAAAATCCTTACTTGGATTTTGAACGAGATCTAGAGCGACTTCTAGCTTTTGATAATCCAGATTTTTCACTAGATTTTGAACGAGATCTTGAACGACTTCTAACCTTTGATAATCCAGATTTTTCACTAGATCTTGAACGACTTCTAGCTTTTGATAATCCAGATTTTTCACTAGATTTTGAACGAGACCTACTCCCTCTTGATCTATTTTTAAAATAATATTACAAAAAAATGTTAAAAATAATAATATTATATTATTATGCTTTAATTATTATTAGAACGATATTTTACTGATGTTTGGCTATTTAGTAAGAAAATATTATTGCTTTTTATTTACCTGGAACGTGAACGAGATTTTGATTTTGCAGGAGAGGCAGCTCCAGATGATACAGAACTACGACGTCCATGTTCCTCTACATTTCCTTGTGTTTCATCAATTTTTATTTTACCTTCTCCATCTGAACCGGATGCAGAAGGAGATCTAGACCTCGATGAACTTTTACTTGAACTACGACTACCTGAACGACTCCTAGAACCTGATCTTGACCTTCCACTACCTGATCTACTCCTGGATCCTGATTTTGATCTACTCCTACTCCTAGATGGTGATTTGGAACCTGACTTTGATCGAGATCTCTGTGAGGAAAACAAAATATACATTCTTATCTCATAATTTCTACTCATATCTTTTGTTTTTCAAATTTTAGTTTAAATGAGTGTATATAATGAATGCTGATATTATTATTATTTATTTATTATTAATTATTAATTATGAATTCTAACCGAACGTTGGCTTCCATGTGATTGTGCTGGAGAATGAGAACCACCCGATGAACTCCGGCTACGACTTTTTCTTTCTGAAGACTTGTCAACTTCAGCTGAACCATTACTTGATGCAGATTTAGAACGTTTTCTTGGAGATCCAGATCCAGAACGTGAACGAGAACGGGATTGACGTGGTGAAGTGACTGGTGATTGATTTCCTGAATTACCTGATGAACTGGAATTATCTATATTTTTTGGTTGGTTTTAACATAAAACATAAAACAAGAATGCTTTATTTTGTTAAACGTACATGATAACAATTAAATGAACTCTGATTTGAAATACAAAACATAAAACCGTACACAAAAGAATTTTTGTCTTACTTGATTCATCACCAGATGAATTTGCTTCATCGTCTGATAAATTGGGAGCCATTTGCAAACTTAATAATAATTAACCTACAGAACAATAATAAATGAAAACTTCAAAATTTTACAATTCGGTTTGGCCGACAGAAAAAAAAAACAAAGCATATCTTATTTACATACCTGCTTATTTTAATATAATTCTAAATCCTTTGATAAATATGTGTAGACACACACAACTTAATGATAATGGTTCTATTTCACTAAACTATATTTAATTCTTAATTATATAGTTAATTTTAGTTAATTATAAACACAAGACACAAGAAATCCACCAAAAAAACACGATTTCAAAAAAGAGTGCGAAATTTTGTAGACCGGGAAAAAAATTCAAACAGACCGGGGACAAAAGTAAAAAAAATTACAAAAATCAAGAAACAAACTTTTATAATTAGAATAAAAAACAGTGGTACATATAATTAAATTAATTGAAGAAGGAAAGTGCACATAATAATATATAACAGACGGTTTATGTCACAAAATTATCAAAGTTAAAAAACACCTATCAATATTCATAAGGACTAAAATAAATAAATAACATGGTATAAATTGCACATTTTAAACATTTTTTTTTATTCTATACTATTTTATGTTTTACATATTCTACAAAATAATGAACATACTGTAAACTGTAATGTATATAAGATGACTGCTATCATAATAATGTTATTTGTTTATTTATTAGTTTTCTATTGAAAAACGTGTGGAAGGAGCACATGAAGAAGCCATTTGGACAGCTGATTGGTATACACCAGAAGATTTACAAGAAAAAGGGAAATTAGTAACAGGAGCATTAGATGATGCCGTTAAGGTATAATAAAATTGTGTTCATATAGTTAATGACATTACATATTATATCTCTGTAATATATCATTATAACACATGCACTCAATATACAAGGACAGATTATATACAATTGACACATGTAGGTATTTACATATTGGTATATTTTATCTTTTAAATTTCAGGTTTGGACATTTGATGATAATAATGATTTAAAATTAGAAAAGACATTACTAGGACATTCATTAGGAGTTGTATCATGTGTCGTAGACCCAACTGGAAAACTTTTTGCATCATCCTCATTAGATGCAAATATAAGTATTTGGGATTTAGAAACTTATGAAAAAAAGAAATCCATTGATTCTGGACCATTAGAATGTTGGACTGTACAATTTACAAGAGATTCTAAATATGTTTTAAGTGGTAGTGGTGATGGAAAAATTGAAATGTTTGGTGTAGAGTCAGGTAAAAAAGAAAAATCACTTGAAACTAAAGGAAAAATGGCTCTTAGTTTAGCAACAAGTCCAAATGGAAAGTAAGTACATGCTACCAAGTATAATTTATAAATAATGAATTTATAGTTTCATCTTTTTTTTTATATAACAAAATCAAACAATTTATATTATATTTGTTTTGTTTTTTTTTCCCTTAAAAATTGTATAGATGGATAGCCTGTGGTGGTTCTAATGGTTTAGTAGCACTTTTAGATGGACCTACAGGAAATTATTTTAAAACTCTAGAAGGTCATGCTATGCCAGTTAGAGCACTTGCATTTTCTCGTAAGTATTAAGCATTTATGAGAATATAGAATATTATAACAATAATTATTTATACTATACTAATATTATCAATATTCAGTTTTATTATGTGCTTCTATTCTATAATAATGTAGTTTTGTTTTAATGGAATTTATTTTATAATTTACAGCGGATTCTAGCCTACTCCTCACAGCCTCTGATGATAAACATGTTAAAATATATGCATTGTAAGTTTTTATCAAATTTCCAAAGAGTTAAATTCAGTAAAATTGGAATTTTTATTTGTATTTTGTAATAGTATCCTGGTATTATATTATACTATGATTGTTTTTTTTTCTTCAAATTTCAGAGAGGATTTCCAAGTTGTAATGACAGTATCAGGTCATAGTTCATGGGTATTAGGTGTTGCATTCTCTCCAGATGGAAAAACATTTGCAACTTCTAGTGCGGACAAAAGTGTAAGAATTTGGGATTTGGATACCAAATCTTCTTTACATGTATTCAATGATGCTCATTCAGATCAAGGTAAATATTTTCACAATTTTTTTTAGGTTCATGTACGCTATGTAAATCAAGTACAAACATTCATTATATCAGTATGAATTATTATTATACTTGTGTCATTTTATTGATGTTGGTATATTTTATTTTATTCTAGTTTGGTCTGTTGTTTGGGGACCTAAGGGTAAATTAGCATCAGTAGGTGAAGATAAAGCAATAAATATCTATAGTATCTTAAAATAATGTAATGGTATAATATTGATGAATGTGTATACCCCATCATAACTATTTATATAATAGTAAAATTATATTGTTACAAAATGTATATAACATGTAATAATAATAATTAATTATTAATAATCAACATAATATATTATGTATACAATATATTTTTTAAATCAAAAAAAAAAAAAGATTTTCGTACAAACCAAGTGAAACTTCAATATAATTTTAAATTTTATGTCTTTCTATTCACATTTTTGAAAATAAAAAGTACTTTTTATAATATATACTTTTATGTCTATTATTTTAATCAATGTTTTTTAAGTGTATAACAACAACTGTTTTTCTGTTACGCTATTATAAAGTTTTTGTATGTATACAGTATACATACCTTTTATGCATCATAGTTTATTGTTTACATGTATGAAAACAATATATTATTGTACATTAAATGAATAAATAATGTAACAAACTCGCTATAATCACCATTTTTCTTTGATTATTACATAGTATTGGTTTTAATAATTATTATTGTAACTGGAAAAACTAACTCAAACCTCAAACCATCGCAAGTTTGTTCAGATAATCTATCATTTTCAAAAAAAAAAAATTGTATTTCATGCTATATGAAATCTAAGATGTATTTTATTACGAAAAGAAATTTGAGTTAACAGTTTACTATAACAGTATGATGATAATTTATCTTTGTATATGAATTTTTATTACCATTGTTCCACAGATATATGAATAAATTCATAATGTTATACATAATATAATTTCCTGGTATGTTGTACTCATTATGATATATATGCACGTATTATTATGTCTTCTACATTTTATCTTGTGTTGGAAATTAGTTTTTTAACTGCTTTATAAAACCCTAAACCATTCAATATCAGAAGTCAATAAGGAGAGAGACAATTCCTAAAATATTTCCTTTGGAGTTTTCTAGAGGCTTAAAAAAACCCAGAGACTTTCACGGATGTTATATGATACTTTCACTACCAATAGAAAGCTGTCAAAGGAAATTTTAGAACTTTCACCTCTAAACCTAAAATCCAAAAATAAGTGGATTTTTTTTAGAGGTAGTAGTATTAAACATTAAAGGGATCGATATAGTATAAGTAATGGGTAAGGCTTTGACTTTTTCATCAAAGAAATGTTTTAGAACCTTCAATAATAATGTGATTGCATGATCGCTTGAACTGTGTTGAAGAAAATTTTATGAATATTATAAATAATAAGCAAACCAGGTGCTCGAGTCAATTAGCTTTTTGTGGCACGGTCGAAAAACATTTTTTATTATTACTTTATAATGCATGTACTCACAATCAGTTATGTGTGTGTTACATACTACTTAAATATTATTATTATATATTATTATGTATTACATTTCACCGAATTCTGTTCTCTTTTTAAATTAAAAAAAAGAAAAAGTAAATTTCAAACAAAAAGACGACAATATAGCTCAATGTTTGAATTTATAATATAGAGAACCAACTATAATTTATAAGTATTAAAATATTATTCTCAATTAATTTTCATTTCAATGATACTCATGTCTCATGCTTGTTTTTTTTTTTGTTTCTTGAAACCTAGCATAAAGAATTTACTTTACTGATTATTTTGGTACACTGCTATTTAAAATATATAATATATTTAAAATTACTAAAACTAAAAATACACACTTTTGGTAATTATATTATACATTCATAATGCGAAAACTAAAGCTATATCATCAAATTGAATTCTAGTAGTAGTCTAGAATTGTAGTATAAACCAGCACAACCTGCATTCTTCCTGTGAATGTGTTCTATTATAATTAAAATTAAATAAAATACAGGGCAACTGTAATAATTTAATACACGTATCTATAAATAGACATAATATATATATATATAGATATAAATACAATATTGTTTTTACATTATACTAAATTTTCAAAGTAGTTTTCAACTAAAAAAACGGGACAATCTGACGGGTTTTGAAAAAAGAAAACTACACATTATAATTACTTACAAAAGTTTTATTTAACATACAATATAATACTAAAATAATAATATTATGGTATTTTGTCTACTCTTGTACTTCATAAAAATACTGAACATAAAATAATAATATTATAATAATATTATTTCTGTTCATTATTATATTACACCATCCTCAAATACAAATAAATTTAAAATCAAATAATATAATTACATGTAAATTTTTCACTAAAGTAATCCTCTGAAGGTATAGTCACCTAACCATAAAGTTTAATTATTGTTTATCAATAATAATAGTTTCATAATATATTTTTGTCTCAAAATAATACACAGCTTTCTTTTGGGTAAAATTAAATATTAATACACGTATTTCCACGATCAGTATTAGATTTCTTTGTTTCACAGTTGTTAGTTGTTACATATATATATAGCATGTTTCATGTTGTTTTTTTTTTCAATTTCTTTTGCGTTCATAATATATATATATATATTATGATGATTTGATTTCTATTATATCATATTATACTACAATTTAATTAACGAGAAGACTTTTGATATTTTTTTTCAACTTAAAACTATGCAACAAGAACAATCAGTATAGTAATAATATTATATATTATTATAGTTGTTGATATATTGATATCAGCTCACAGTTTTCATCATCAACAATAATAATTTTCTTAATTATTACATTTTTAGTTAATTAAAAACTATAATATATTCTACGTACAATTTTTCTTGTATATATATATATATTAGTAATCCGTTACAAAGTAATCGTGTATAATTATATCATTTAGAACTTTCATAAGATGTTCCATGTATAGGTATAAGTTTAATGTGTTGAATAAATTTTCTTCAGTATAATAATATTATTATATAGGTATTATATTATCTATTATTGTGTAGATGCACAAGTTGAGAGACGTACCACATAATATAATATTTATATTTAATATTATTATAATATATCTCTTCTTTTTGTCTTATTCATTTTTATACGTTTTACAATAATCATCATAATAATAAAATAATACGACTCATACTGTACCCACCCTGTATATTATGTCATACTGTGTATATATATATTTCGTACATATGGATACATTTTAAAATAATATAATAACAATGAAATTGACGTATGTATGTGTATATTATATAATTTAACATAATAATAATATATGATACATCTTCCATCTGGACTATATTATTCACAGAATCATATTTTACCTAATATTATATGATTTAACACATTTTCTTTACATTACTTACGTACAAGTTTTATAATTTAATTATAATTTCTAAATATTTTGTTATTACTACATTTATTATTTATTATAATAACAATATAATATTTTTCTGTTTTTGCGCATTTTGGCGATAGACACCCAAATCAACGTTTAAATGTTTTATAAATAGTATAATATTTCATAAACATGTTACTTGAATGTCTTGAAATTAGATATAGATGTATATATTTTCCATAATTGTGAATAATTTTTCTATATCATATATATATTTTGCAGGTAGTATAATATCTCCCAATTTTCGCATAAAAGTATATACGTATATATGTATAATATATATATACAGTAATATTTATGTAATAATAATCATTACTATTAAGTATACGTTTTTTTAGAGGATTGGAATGGTCACTTTCTATCATCATGATTACAGAACAGACTAGAGTCTGTCTTTGCGGTTTTTTAAATTTTCCTAATATTATATCTACAATAATTATTAATAATAATATAGTCAATATGTCCACATAGTATATTACATATATATATCTATATATGTTTGTATTCACAATACTCAGCTCACTCTCACTATATTGTTTTCATTATTATAATATTTTATGTATATATGTGTATGTATACATAATACATTACTACTATTACAGACACTTTTGCTTGTATTTATACTCTCATCATACATAGTGTATTTATTTTGATGTGTGGTTTATGCCCATAGGTACACAATCCACATTTTACATGATAGATATAATATATATAGATATTAGAATTGCTTTTCAATTCAGATTATAAGATTAAATGTATCTGTTGAAGAATGAAATGAAGAGTACATATTTTTATACTGTTATATTTTACCTAGAACATAATAAGTATAATATGTATATACAATATATAATAGAATATACAGATGATACATACGAATATTATTGTTATTTTTTTGGTTTCGTTTCCTATTTGAATTACATTTACCTATATGTATATAATATATAATATATTATTATATGTACTGATCGCGAACAAAAAAAAATTTCTTCAGAAAATATTGTAGTTTTTAGTTTTTTCTTCTTCTTTTTTAAAAAAATTAATACACAAATATTTCTCTCATAATAATAATATATTATGTGTGTATAGTTTTTAGAATAAATTAGACTCTCAACAATCATCAATATATTAAATACAAGAATTATTACTCTCAAATATTTAAAATTAAATATTTTGTTATGACGAAGGTAAAATTTAAAAAGAAATATCTGGCGTATTCATATCTGTATGTATATCTTTATCTGGATCTATCGTCATAAAATGGAAATTGACGAGAGTTTTTTTATGTAATATAATTAACGATACGATACACATGAACAATATTCGATATTATATTATATAATATTTACCTTGCGAGTCGAGCTACGGTTGCTTTTATTCTTGAATCTGAAACAGTAGGAAGTAACCTGGAAAGTGTTTCTCTTAGGAAATTTTCAGAAAATCCTGGAGATGATGATTCAGCTGATTCAAATGCGCGACGTATTTCTTCCAATGCTTCAGCTTTCTGAGTACCATTAGTTCCAGGTTTACGTTTTAACTATAAATCAAAAGAATCAGTATCAAAAGAATCAGTATTATAAGAAGTATGCTCTAAATATTTAAAATGGAATGTAAAATATAATGTATTTATTATTATGTACATGTAATATGTATGATAATTTTTTTTAAAGAAAACAAAAAACAAAACAAAACTTACATCATTTAAAATAGGCGTAAGGACGGAAGATACAGTTCCACCATTGCTATTTGTAACAGTTGATGTGGAAGATGAAGAATGAACATGATTAGTACTTGATTTGTTCCTTTGTGGGGAACTTAATAAATCTTGTGGTTGATGATGTTGTTGTTGTTTAGAAGGACTTTTTTCTTGATGATGGTACTGTTGTTGCTGCTGCTGCTGCTGTTGATGGTGGTGATGATGATGATGTTGTTGTTGTTGATGCTGCTTATGTATTGGAGAGGTTTGAGTTTGTGGAACTGGAGAAACAGGAGAACTTTGGACATACATCTGACTTTTCACAGGCGTATTTACATGATGTGACGGTTGTTGTTGTTGCTGCTGTTGTTGTGTATGATGATGTTGAGGAGATGAATGACTTTTATGATGATGTTTTGATGGTGATTTTGAAAAATCATCAGGTGATACACGATCATTTCTACCATCAATATGATCATTTCGCTCTTCTTCTTCCTCTTCTTCTTCTGGTTCATCATCATCGACAGAAAGTTGAAGTGAGCTCGGTTGTGAAGTTGATGACATACTATTAGGAAATATTCCTGGCATAAACGAGGAAGTAGATGATGTTGAAGACAAAGAGTCTAAAGAGGAGGAAGACGTATGTGTAGAGGAGGGTCCTTTAACAGTCATATTCCATGGATCGTCTATATCATTCTCTCCACGACGAAGTGTATCTTCATTATCGGAATCAGATTCAACTTCTGATTCATCACTTCGTTCTAATTTCCACTTTCGATAACGATCAATAAGGTCTACTAAACAAAAATTCTTTTTTGCTCTCCGTATCTGTTTATAAATATATTTATGTATGGAAGAAAAAAATTTAATTAAATAATACACATTTATTTAGCAATGTAATATATAATTTCATAACATACATGCATGTATAACAATATAATATTATTTATTATTATATATACATTATACAAAAGAGTAAACAGTAAAGTAAAAATATCAAAAAAAGTATTCAACTTACAAATTGAAATTTAGATAATTCTTTGGCTGTTGGACGATTTTCAGGATTTTTATTTAAACAAGCATCCACAAATTCTTTAAACAATTTGGTGTAGCGTACAGGGAGTGTAGGTGGAGGGTTTTTTGGAATTAAAAATAACACTTTCATTGGGTGCATTGTTGAATTTGGTGGTTCTCCTTCAGCTAATTCTATAGCCGTAATACCAAGTGACCAAATATCTGCTTTAGCATCATAAGCGGATTGTTTTATTACTTCTGGTGCCATCCAAAAAGGAGTTCCAACAAAAGTATTTCTTTTCGATGTAGTATTTGTTAGTTGACCTGCTACTCCAAAATCCGCTAGTTTTACATCACCATTTTCACTCAATAATACATTGGCTGCTTTTATATCTCGGTGAAGTTTACGTTCACTATGAAGATAATCCAAACCTTTGAGAACTTCTCGAAGAATTATAGCAATATGATTTTCTTCAAAGGCACCAGCCTATATTATTTATTTTTTTTTAAACGAAACAAAAAGAAAAAAAAACAAAATGTTAATAATTTATATACATCAATCATAATTATTGGTAGTAATACTATTACACATAATATATACAAATACATAAATAAATTCAAAAAAAAAATTAACCTTCATCAAGTCCAATGCTGAACCTCCTCCCAGGTACTCCATGATGATCCATAATTTTGTTCCTTTCAGGTAAGAGCCAAAGTACTTTGTCACATACGGTGAGTCACATTGACTCAGCACCATTATCTCTTGTTGGATATCTTCGATTTCATCCTCTGCCTCTTCCAAGTCAATTATTTTAATGGCCACAACTTCTTGGGTTCTTTTATCAATACCCTTAAAGACTTCACCAAAGGATCCCCTTCCGATTCTCTCTGTACATGTAAATGGTTAATATGAAGAGAAAATATAGAACACATACGATATATACACATACTTGTATACGCAAATATATCAAAAAATATACATTTTTTATGTTATATTTACTCACCTTGTTTTGTGAAAATCAGTTCGGGGTCCACTTTGTCTGAAGGCAACGGATTCATCTTTCTTGTTTTGATGAATCACATTTAGTATTCAGTTTCTATATAATATATGTTTTTATTTCTTCAAGAATTGTAAAGAGAATCTGGTCGTTTTCTTCTTTAATAACTATATAAATCAAAATTTAAAAAAAAGGGAAAATAGCACACTTATAATATTGTTGGTTATACATTTCCACATGTTATAATATATAATTATAGACATAGACACAATATAAAAAAGACAGTTGGAAAAACATTTTGAAACATTGCAATTAGAATAAGTTAGAACAATTTTAAATTTTAATACTGTGTCTTTTTTTAGTTTAAACTTTAAACATAGTAAATATGTATAAAAATCCAAGTACAAATAAATCAATACAATTTCATGTAATTTTTTGTACAATTAGTAGTAGTAGAAAGAAGTAGAAACCTCATAAAAGAGCACCGAGAGAGTATAATATATTACATTATAAGTATAATAATATTAATGGGAAGCAAAAGTGCAAAGGGAGGGAGGGAGAGGAATAAAATTGTAGAACAATACTACTCTATTAATACTAATAATAATTGTATGTGTGTATAATAATATAGATGTGTATTGCATACATCCATGTACTAATAATGATATATCATAAATAAAAAAAAAACATTGTAGTAAATGTACAAAAAGGTATCCAACAACATGAGGATGTTGGATTTAGTGTTTATGAATACATTATATGCTACATTAATTATGCATTCGATTCGAATACATTACAAATGTATTGTATTATTGTTAGAGTAAAATTGTACTATATTATAATATAAGTACTAAGTAAAATAGCAATAAGCGTGTATAAACCTATATTTTTTATACGGAAAGATACTTACATACATAAATACATATATGTTAAATGTATATTTAATACCTGTAATACCTGATTTTGTTCTATTTCACTTTTTACACATAGGTGTATTTAAAAATCGATATATATAATACAGAAAACCCTACAACACATACTACACATGCCATACATTTATGTATTAAAAATATATCTATTTATCAAAGTAATATGTAAAAGATTTCGGCAAAATGTATATTTTGAATAACGAGTTAATGATATCATCATAATTGTATTACTGTAGACTTTCATAATATATATTCTATACCATGTACACTGATTAATACATAATAGTTTGATGTCCAGTGGACGTGTGCAAAAAAATAACAAATATATACTATACATATTATGAAATACAAAAGTGTAGTAGCTATATAATATACCTAACACTAAATATATGTAAATTATACTACATCATGTGGGGCTTTTGTCTCTCTAAATAGCAGTATCATAATATAATATCATGTTGGAAAAAATAATATAAAATGGTTTTTACATAATATTACTTAGGTGCTATAATATAGCATATATATATGCTAAATACATACATTACAGCTCATGTACTCATGATTAACTGCAAAACTATACATCTATAATAGTTTTGTTTTGCTACATATAAACAAATCGTTTGATCAGAAACTAAAATATCTAATACTGTGTTCTAACACAAACTCTCTCTCTCTCTTCACATAAACCAGGCTAGATACTTTAATAATAATAATACATGATTATTTAATCTGATTCTTATCATGTATCAATATATAATGTATAATGTTGTATGTGTGTATAGTCTACATTTATCATAATATAAAATGTTTTGTTAAAAAAACTATATACCTATACTATATAATATGTCCATTATCTACAACCTACTATAAGTTAGTAGTACATGATACCACTTTTTTGATATATAATGAATCATTCATTTTTGATACTTCTTCACATTATACATGATTAGCTCACCTTGCAATATATTATATTATTCTGACATTAATTAAAAACTTGTAAGTACAAAGTCCATAAGTATTACACACACATAGAATAGAGATGATTATACGATTGATGATAATAGTATAAGACTTTTGTTTGAAACTATACTTTGTATACTTGTGTGTGTCAAAGTTGAATATCAACTTAAACTTTTGACCATAGATTAAAAGGATATGTCAATCAAAATTTTAGTTCACATAAAATCTTTCTTCCTTATTGCACTAAACTCTTATTGCTTTCAGTATATTATGTACGAACACAAATAACCTGAATTTTAAAACTGGAATCGTTAAAAAAAAAACATGTATATGTATGACCACAATTATAAACCGTATAATATTATTATGTGTCTGATTTCTGATTTCTGTGTCACATTATAAAAACACACAATAAGAATATAAGAGAATCTATATAATATGTATATTTATGTATGACAAATGTTTACTTACATCTTAACTATTACTTAAGTAGTAATCACAGGATTTTTTTATAATTAGTTGGAATTGGATAATTAAATTACATACTCTCTCCAAGTTTTTTGAGGTTTCTTATCTTCGTTTTGTTCTCAATACTTTTTTTTCGTCGTCTTTTGTATATAATAATATTTTAATCAAAATACTTTTGCTTGGATTTTTATACCTGAAAATTCTGTATTTTTTTATTCACTTGGTCACCTAAATAAAAGTAAAATACTTAAACACACGTAAAAATAAGTGTATAATTATTATAAAACTGTGGATGTTACATCCACTGGATGTAACGAAACTGTATACTGTATATTATGTTGAATTCAATTATATTTTGTTACCTTTTACAATATTGTTTTTAAAAAATAAAAAATAAAAAGCCAACAAAACTTGGTAAGTATGCAGGATATAAATAATATTATAATGATTTTTTTTTAATCACTTAAACTCGTCTTTTACATACGTAGTAGTATATGGGTATATAGTCAGTATGTACGTATATGTATAGGGATAAAAAATTCAACTCATAGATGGTGGTGGTCCGAAATTCGTATATAAAAAAAATGCATTTTAATTTTTGATTGTGACAAAATTTAATCTTCAATTAATTAAAGAAACTATTAATGTGGTTATTTTAGATAAATAATTCAACTTTATAAGATTTTTTAAAGTATTATAGTTATAATATAATAAACCTTTAACTTTTAAAAGGTAAAAGACTGCTGGTGTGTTTTTGTGTTTTTGGGTTTTTTTTAAAGATAAATATTTTGTGCAACTTTTTTTTTATTTATAGAATTTGATTAATTTTTCAATCTAAGTAATTACTAATTAATTAATAAAATACAATGGAACGACAACCCCCTGAAGGTCAAGAAATGGAAGGACAAGCTGCTGGAGGTGGGGATCCACAGGAAATTATTAGAACATTGATTAATATGGGTATCAATCAATCGGATGCTACAGTTGTAAGACTTTTTTTTTTTAAGAATTTTACTATTAAAATATTATCTAATTACTCATTAGTACTAGTATTTTATATGACTTATCATTTAAATTTCATCTTTATGTTTGCTGTCATTCTAATATATATATTTACAACAATGTATAATAATATATTTATATTTTTCTCAAGGCTGTTAGACAAACTGGAGCTGAGTCTGTCGAAGCTGCTATTAATTATGTTTTTGAAAATGCTGAGAAAGAGGAACAATTGGCAGCAGAAGCTGCTGAATCGTCATTATATGAAGATTATAAAATGGTATTTATAGTAAATTCTTCATTACCAATGTCAACTGGAAAAATCGCCGCACAAGTGAGTCTGAATATAAAACACATTATATGATAATATTATACATAATCCGTACTGTATTCTTTATAAGATGATGGTTATATATGAGTGATTGTTTTTACACTTATTCATTCCATTTTAGGTCGCCCACGGTGCTCTAGATTTGTATAAAGAACTGATTTCTAAGCAAGAACTGTTTGGTGGACCCATTTTACAATGGAATGAGAATGGATCAAAAAAGGTTGTTCTAGGAGCCGATAATGCAGAAGAATTAAAGGCTTTAGCAAAAAAAGCGGAAAGTCAGGGTCTGCCTTATGCAGCTATTGAAGATGCTGGTAGAACACAAATTCCTTCAGGTATGGAAAATCAAAAAAAGCAGACGAAAAAAACATAAAATACTCACAGTATAAAACTAACTTTGAAGTCTATGTTTATAATTTATTATTTATTTATTGGTTTTTTTGTTTTTGTTATCTCAGGATCTCATACTGTTCTTGCCATATTTGGATTAAGTAATAGTGTTGATCAAGTTACCGGACATTTGAAACTGCTTTAGCTTGATAAGTATAATATTATATTATATAGCTTACATTTAACTATTATTATTATTATTATTATGACTATATTAAATTATTATTGCATACTATGATAATAATAGTAGTATAGTAGAAAAAAAACAATGATAATAACCTTTATTTTTTATGAATTTTTATTATTGTTAATTATTATTACTATGATTAGTAGCACATTATTACAAATTACAATATAATAACAATTACTTACAATACATTATTTGTTACTGCATTATTATAATTCATAATTCAATTATATATATATCCTATATATATATGCACATTTATTTAACATGTATAAATATGTATATATTTAAAATGTTCAATGTCTAGTTTTTGTAACATTTTGTTTTTGTTCACACTTACCACCTTTGCCATTTACATAATGTAATATAAGAGCACATTGTTATTTTACATATTATACATAATAATGGTATACTAAAACGATTGATAATTGATTCTCATTTTCTCAGAACTTTGTATACATAATAATATATTTTCAGTGACCTATTTGTTCAACTTTTGAGAATCTTCCTTTATACTACTACTTAAAACTACTATAAAATATATTATAAACTATAAAATGCAAACAAAAAATTTTTTTTTTTTTGGCTTATTAATTGTTCAAAATTTCAAATCTCTACAATAATTAGAGTCACTGTGTATATTACAATAATAATATGGCTTCATATTACATGCTCGATATAAAATGTAGTGTGATCTACCTTTACATTTTGGCGTCAAACGATATTATATGTTATGCTATATTAAAATGTATGAATATAATATTACATGTGTATAGTAGAGAAACAACTCGATGAATTTTTCATTTTTACGGATGTCTATTGTATCTCGTATCTCATAATTACATGTAGTACATACTACATACATGTAAAATGTTATATAAAATATGTACATATTGACTAAGTTTGAATATATGTAAAGAAAAAAATATCTTGTTCAACTGTAAAATGATTATAATATTTTTCTAAATCTTTGCATTCTTATTTTTTATTGTATAGGCCATATTATTATTACACACAGGCTGCAAAAGCTGTAAAAGCGCTCTACTATTTTACAAATTTTAACTTCTTATAAACATCACAGTTTTGGTCTAACTTTCAATTCCAACATGTAATATTATGCAGTATGATTGTATCTTTATAGCTTTGTTAAAAATTTTCGACGTGACGAAATATCAAAAAAAAAAAAATAAACTGATAATTCAACGCATTACATTTTTACTATTATTATTAATTATTGATACCATCATCAGAAAAACATACTTTAAAAAATCAGCTATATGATATCATATCAAAGGTTTTATTCTAGTAATATTTAAATCCAATTATTAACCTTTTGAGTTATCATTTCTCTTATCTGTTGTCGTTTGATATAGCCGTATATGTATATACATTTAGGATGCATATAGATGTATGTATTTAGTATTTAACAACATTTAAATCACAGTTTTTTTTACTGTAATGACAATCTAAAATCCACATATCGTAAGGTAGCTGATAATTTTCTACACATACTATAAGTAATAAGTACTTACATTTGATTTGTTCCTGGTTTCTGTATAATTTACATTCCATACATATGGTATTTGCCGTCACCCTTTTTTTGTACCTAATATAAATACACGAATTGCATCTAGACATTTTTTTATAATAATAATATAAGAAAGGATCGATAATCACTTGGTATATTACACAGAGATTTCTGAATTGAGTATTTGTAATCTTTTATAAGCTTTTTTTATTTTACTGATAACATGACGTCTTTTTTGTTACAGCGGTTGTACATAAACAGTTGAATATCACTATAATATAATACTAAGGCTATATTTTACTCATACTGGAAGCAAATATATTATATGAACACAAAACTAACAGGATATACTACCATACGATGCCAGTAACAAAAATTATATATAACGTCTCTATGTTCCATTATCATTTAGTATAAAAATAGAATATTATGAATATTTAACACTTTTATATTTGAGCTATAACTATACATATATTTAACTAATAAACGTTTTACAAAATACAGTAGATACTACAATTGAAATACTTCCTTAAATATAAATTACTAAATAAAATATAAATAATTAAATAATAAATACTAATAAATTATAAATTATTTTGCATGCACATTAAGGAAATTTAGATTATTGAGGAGAATATAAAATACAAAAATAAAGATTATGCACACATGTGTTTTTTTTATTTAAAAAAGAAATAAATATTAAATATTATGATAACAATATAGAAAAAGATTAGCCACTATCATTATACTCATTCAAATTTGCCAAGAAATAAAAGACTTGAGCAGTACAATCAGTATCCATTGTTTCTGCACATTGCATAAATTCTTGTAGAATGGTATTTGCAGATGTTTCCGATAGTTGCGTAGTATCACTTACTTCCATAATATCGGATTCAACTCTGATTTGAGGAAGCAAACGAAGTACTTCGGTAGGGTTGAAAAATCCCAAATTGCCACGAACATTAATCAAAAACATATTAGTATTCTTCACTCTGGAGATTAACTTTGCTTCGGGCCTATATAATCATGATAATTTTCATGACAAACAAAAAAAACACACAATATATGATTATTATTTTCGTTTTTCACCATTTTATTCTGAATATTGTAACTATAAAATTAGTACATTTATGAGATTTGTTTTTTTAAAAATATATTATACAAAGATTTTCATTGAAACTTACGTAATATCCTCATTATTTTCAGGAGATACTATTTGTAAAGCATTTGATATTGTTTCATTCGTTACATGTTTTAAACTGATACTAGCAGTCAAATTAAGTGTACTAGAAAATTGAGTAAAGAGTAAAGATTCATCAAGTTCATTGTGGACACTAGCCTCAGTTATCTCCATTTCACTCTCATCCGATGATATAGTTGAATCTCTTCTTCTTCTTTTATTTTCTAAATAACTTTTTGTTGCAGGAATTAATTCATCAGTAATTTCAATATCTTCATCAAAGGATCCATCAGCAGATGAAGAATGGGATTTATTATTTTTCTTATTTTGAAGTCTATTAATACTAGATGTAGATGACATGTTTTTTAAATGAGATCCATGTAAACTTTTCATTGATGGTTTTGGTTGAGCTTGCCAATTTCTCATAGAATCTAAAGTAACTTGTCGTGGTCCAGTAGATGATGATGATTGAGAACAATTTGCATCATATGGTCTATCAAATAATTTTAATTTTTTACTTGGGCGGGGTGTAGAGTAGATCAATGATCGATTACCAGGTGTAGAGCAAGTTGATGAATTTTTGTGAAAAGAACTATCCACATCTTCATTATTAACTCTTGGACCATTTACAGTGATAGCTGGTGATGTTGGTCTTGAAAATCCTAATAATAATACTTTATCAGATTTTGAGTTTCGTGGTGGTTGAATGGCTTGTGGTGGTGGAAAATTTGTATTAATATTTGTAACATTTTTGTTTTTATTAGTCGTATCCATATTATCATCATCGTTAAGTTTACAGCTTTCAACAATATTTTTTAATGTATCATCTTGAGTTGAACATGTAAGAAGATCATCAATTATTATATCATCAGTTGAAATATTAAAATTTGATGACGTATTCCCAGTAGATGTAATAGAAATGTTATCATTATCATTAGTATCATCAAGATTGACAACTCGATAATTTGGTGGAAGGATAATATTATCATCAAAATTAGCTATTGGTAATTCTTGGAGAGATTTTGTTGTATTCATTTCCTTTAGTGGAACTTCATTATCATTATTAACATTATCATTAGTAGTAGTGATTGTATCATTATTATGTTCTATAATATTCATTTTCTTGGGTGTTATATGTTTGACAGCAATAGTTGCTAATGATTTAATTTCTCCTTTTGATCCTGAACTATTAATAAGATCTCCCATAAAATTCCGAATATTTTCTCTTCTCTTCTCTGGTGTACTTTGTGGTGTTGATATTAATGGGACAAATATTGTTGGAGGAGATTTTCCCAGTATAACTTCTGTAGAATTTTTATCATCATGAGTAAGAATATTTCTATCAGTCTTATCATTATTTTTTTCTAAAGATATATTCGGTGTTGTAGGAATTTCATTTTCTTCCTCATAATGCTCTTCTTCAATACCAGATTTTTCCAAAGTACTACGGTCATCTTCAATAGAACTTAAATTAATACCATAAAAGGATTGTAAGGCTTCTTCTAATTTATCACGTATCAATTCTCGACAAGTAATAAAAACTTTTGATTTATCTAAATCTCTGTTAAAATCCACTTCCGAAGGTGGGAGATCAATAAGCATAGCTGCGACAGGATATTTCCTTTGTTCTGCTTGTGTAGGAATTTCAGAAGCACCAATAGCATATCGTTTTATAAGCTAAAATAAAAACAAAAACCAAAAAACAAATCAAATGTATAATATAAATAGTAACACTTTTTGTTATAATTAGTAATTAATGATAATTATTATTTTGAATATTATTATTAGCACTAGTGTATAAAAAAAATTAACATTATTTGCTTGTATAAAATACAAAATACCTACACACAGCCTTATTATCTATAGTTATATAATATATACTTAATCTGTAAAACTTACATTTTCAAATTCTCTGATAGATACTCGACGCCGATTTACATAGATGAGTAACATTTTATTACTTGTAAATCCCAAATTTTTCATATCAACTGGTGGTGTAGGAATAAATAGATCAAATTTTCCTACATTTGATATTGTTGTTGAGGAAGAACCATTTTCATTTTGTTCTAATTCAAAAGCAATACTTTGACATTTGGATAATTTATTAGCTATATTAACTCCTAATACTGTAGATAAAGCTTGATTTGTTGTTTTTGTAGCTGGTTTCGTCCAGATATTGCTTCCATTATGATTAAGTGCAAAGTAGATTTGATGATTTGCAATAGAAATGGCTTTTAAATAACTTTCAATTTCTTTTAACTCATTTTTACATACTTTAGTTTCTGAAATATATTGTCTTCGAACAGGAAATTTTGAAAATAGATTTGTAACAATAATATTTGTTCCATTTCCAGATGCTACAAGACTCTCTTTCAAAATTTCACCACTATTTCCAATTATATATTTTCTACCTGTAGAATCCTCTGCTGTTTTTGTAGTTATTGATACATCATTAAAAAAGCAAATTGCTGATAATCCCTCCCCACGAAAACCATATTGATCTGAGCAACCTATATATATATATATATACATCACGTATTATAAAATAATGTTTCAGTATTATAATATTATAGTTTCCTTTTTTATCAATAATAATATAATTACGAATTATCACTTATGACAGTCTAGTCTCTAATACTATGCATTGTAAAAATGTTCACACTTATATAACTACGTCTTTAGAATAATGCAACTATACATGTATAATAAATAGAATCAACTCACTCAGATGATTGGAATCTTGTAATTTTGATGTATGACCACCCTTGACAATTTTTGATACATCATTTGCAGGTATACCATGACCAGAATCCTTTACTTGTATTTTCTTTAATCCAAAATTATCCTAGAAAGACGCAAAAGCAATAATATAATATTATACATAAGATAAAGTAATTTTGGTTTTGTAAATCATTGACAAAACACGACATAACTAAATACAAGATATATTATTATGATACTTACAAGGAAGACTTGGACACTTGATGCATCCGAGTCAATAGCGTTGTCAACCAATTCTCTGACAATATCAGTTATTTTAGTAATCACTTGGCCTCTTCTTAACTGGTCTCCAAGTTTTGTATCTAACTTCCGGATTTCATTATCCTTCAACTTTGACATTTTGCATGGCTTCTAAATTCTAAAAAAAACAACAAAGAACATTAAAATAATATACAGATTACAGATTACAAGGCGCTCTCTTAACTGATGTTTAATTATTATTACCTAAAATATAAAAAAAAAACACTTGAGATGCGACGTACTACAAAAAATGTACTGTAAACTGTAAAAACCAAAAAAAAAACGATCCGAGAAATGAGAAAGTCGGAAGTCGGAAGTCGGAAGTCGGAGAAAGGAAATTATTCAAATTGAAATTTCGTGCTTAATTTTTCCTTGACTTTTTTCTTAAAACTGCTTAATATTTATGTACATGAGGCCAAATAAAATCGACAGTAAAAAATCTATATAGTGTGTAATTTTATATTGAACAACAAGTTACATACTTAATATAAAGAACCGAGTTACAATACATGTAATGTATTACTTATAGTGTTAGCGCTGATATTATACAGAAACATTATACGTAACATCATGCTGCTTTCTTTTTTCTGTTTTTTTCCGGTTTTTCGTCATATTCATTCTTATTTTTATAGACGTCAAACGAAAAATGCTATGTACATAGACATATAAGTATGTTTTCAATTTGTACGATACAAAAAATAGAAAAAATATCGTGTTGATTTCAAACAATTTCAAAAGTTTCAGACGTGATCATTATTTTATTACTATATAAAGTTTGATGTTTTCGGGTAGGATTATTCCCTTTTTCTGTATGATGTGATTTTTGTGAACAAATGCATGGATGAATGCTTGCAATTAGTTAGTGTAGTAGTTTTGTTTGTTTGTTGTATGTTTTTGTTTGTACCTTTCCCTTGTATCTACTCTATATTACATAAGCTGCTTATGTAAGTAGTAAGTACGTGTGTTGTATAATATCCAAACCCCTAATAAAATCCGTATCCGGTGGCGTGATGGTCTGAGTCACACTCTAAGAGAAATGGCTATTACTCTGGCTAAGAGAAATGGCTATTACTCTGGCTAAGAGAAATGGCTATTACTCTGGCT